>CM056826.1:9256195-9338695 GCA_029853015.1 Chelidonichthys spinosus
GGAGCTGCAGACGGGACTTAGTCAAAATGTGGTTACCAAGGTAACGACTGAGCACATGATAGACCCACAGCGTTATCTCTGACAGAGTTCACCATCATCTTCATCATCATCATCACCACCGTGTGTTTTCATCATCACTGCCTTTCTCAGTGCAGAGGCTGATACACACAAGTGCTAACAGCTTATTGACAAGTTACCCACTGACCTCAATATGAGGGTGTGTGTGTGTGTGTGTGTGTGTGCGCGCGTGCGTGCGTGTTGAGTTCGGAGACAGCAGCTGATGCTATAAAACTATTTTTCATAATTTATATATGCTATCAGAAAATGGCTAATTCATATCAAATCACATATAACATCATCAAAGTGATGTATAATTCGATGCACTGTGTTCTACTGCGTGTGTGTGCATTACATCACAAAAACCTTTGAAGTGCCAGAAAACCAGAGATGCACTCTTTGCCCTCCCGATGCTGTTTCCATATCTCACCCCGGTGGACATGTAACTAATAGTGGATACACATTGAAGGAAGGAACAATGTAGCCTGTATACCAGAGGCTGTAAATGCACTAAGGATCTGCTTGCAAGCTCCAGATTTAACTGTGCATTTATTTGAGAATATGCCACACTACAGCACTGATATAATTAAGGCCTTCGTGTGCATTATGACCTAATCTTGCCCCTTAAGCCCGGTTTTAAAGTAGCTCCCTGTGTCAGAATCCAGTTTTTAATCCTTCATTAGTCTAGTTTTATGTTGCTACTTAATATGGATGCATTTAATCACATTACTGCAATCAGTGCTTGAATTGGAATAAAAAAGGTGCCAGTACTCTAAATCAGCAACTGCACAGCACGAGCGCTTGTGGCTCTCGTGGATACCATGTGTTTTTGCCTGGTTTACCTAGATAAACCCTATACTAGTTGCTTAGATAAACCATATACTAGTTGATCATTTTCACACACACATTTCTCTGTTAAAAAAAAAAAAAAAATTGTTTGTCTGAAATGGATACAATGTACAGTGAAATGGCAGCTATGTGTGGCTTTATTGTAGCTACTTGCTTTCTGCTTGCTTTATTTGCTCTGTCTCTCAACTTGCTTGCCCTAGTGAGAGAGCTAGAGAGAGAGAGAGAGAGAGAGAGAGAGAGAGAGAGAGAGAGAGAGAGAGAGAGAGAGAGAGAGAGAGAGAGGCTGTCTTGGAATAAAGATATCACAACTTAGATACTCACTCTTGAATTCCTCTGTCTAGCCCTCTCCATCCAGAGAGGGTGACCGGTTTTATTTTTCCATTTCTGCTCCCTGTACATAAATAACGGCGGAGGTAAATAACGGCCGGTCTCTAATGGAGGCGAGGGCAAGTGTCGACAGGCAGCGTTATTTCCACGCTTCCCATTGTCGCGAAGATTTTTGGCTGATGCTATATTAGGGGATTTACGGTATGCCCTGAAATGCATTCGACTGACGGCAAGTGTGGAGAGACAGTGCGCCGCAGCCTCCCGCAAGCTCTCGAAAATCTTTCAAACTGAAACTTGTCGATCTAAAATGAAGACAGATTCATCAACTGCATAGCTTATTATAGGTATCCACAACATGATAAAAGAACTACAATATGCGTACCTAGATGCGTCATGAGGTGGCGGTACGCTGTAAGAAGTAACGGTACGCAGATGGGTAAAAATCAGAAGTCCCGGTACTGCGTACTGGTGAGTACCGGCCCAATTCAAGCACTGACTGCAATCTGTAGCCAAAGAAAAACTGTACATTGTAGAGAGAGTGGAAGGAACGGCCCCCCGGGACCCTGAGCAGGTTAATCCTGCCATGCTCTTTTGTAAAATACAGAACTTAAATAATAAGATCTATGCTTTGCTTTGTCGTATATCATAATTTGTCCTATCCTCAGCAAACAAAAGTCGATTGCCACCTGGCTCTGTGTGCCTGTGTGCCTGACTGATATCTGTTTTCCCAGACAACGCTGGTGCTAATGGCCCGTACATTATAAACCCATACCGACTCTTTCTCCACAAACCCCCCCTGGCCATTTCACAACCACCATCATCTGTCATAACCAATAATCGTCTGCACCGTCGGAGGCTCAGCGTGGACTTATGTAAATCACCGTTAAACACCAACACCATTTTCACACACAGGCCAAATCACTCTGCTGCCCTCTTGCAGATGCTTTCAGGGTCGGACACAGATATAGAGTACGCATTGTGCTTCCACATGTGTCCTTGGCTGAGCTTCAGATGCTGAGGGCTGCAGCCGTGTGTGCACTGACCCGTGGGTTTTGTGGAAAGCTATTGATTTCTGTTATTGCAGCCACGCGCCAACATTCACACACATGCTCGTTCTCCCTCTCACACCTCTGTTTTTGAATATTTCCAAAGTGTTTGCAGCATGTTTGCACACTCATCAACCTTCATGAATTATCAAAACAGTGAGTCAGAGCCTTTGACAGACTTCTAATGAGAAAAGCTCACGTGTCATTGTGTTTCTGTGCTGCATCCAGATTAAAAATGTCACGGCTGCTGATGTTTAATTCATTTTTATATTGACATCTGTGGTTTTTTCCTCTGAAAAGTCATCTAACGTTCCTCTCTGGGTGCTTGTCTCTGGTTTTAGTGGAACCTGGTGTGTGACTCGGCCTGGAAGGTGCACATTGCCAAGTTCTCCTTGCTGGTGGGCTCCATATTTGGCTACCTAGTGATGGGTGTCATGGCTGACTGGTAAGCCGCCTCTTTTATGTCTGTTCTGTGCTTCTGTCCAGCTTCTGTTAGTTCCACTCATCTTAGCCACAAAGAAGTATTTCTTTCACTTCATTTGTACCAACCGTGCAGATAGCTTTGGTTTTATTTGTGTAGGTTTTGATGTATTGCTTCCACTACTAAACAATGGAGGTGAATGAAGTTTAGTTTCTATACTTAAAAGCTTGAAATGGCTTTATTTAAACAAGACTAAGTGTGGACTGCGCTTGTGAGGCCGTAATTTGGTTCAATGGTGCGTCAAGCTAAATGGTAACGTTAGCATGCTAACATGCTTGCAGTAAGAATGCTACAAGGCTTTAGAAAGTACAGCGTTAAGCACGTTCACCAGTTTGTTATCAGTTTTGCAAGTTTTGGGTCATAAAGCAAAGTACTGGACACATTAATATGTTATTTTGGTTCATCCTGTGGTGGACATGAATGTCTGTTTCAAATCCATCTGATATTTGTTGACATATTAGTATTCCGACCGACATTGCCATCCTTTGAGCAATGCCAGTGGATTGACTTCCTAGCAAAAAAAAAATTTACCTGCAAAAGCTTGTCGTTACTTTTTACTAATTGGTTCAGTCTGCCTTCGCCCAATGACAGCTGGGATTGGCTCCAGCCCCCCCGCGACCCTAAATACAGGATAAGCGGTAGAAAATGGATGGATGGATGGATGGTTCAGTCTGGCTAACTTCCACCATCTTCCTGTCAACTATTTCTTCGGTGGAAATTTTTTCAGACAGACATGTTGCTTTTAAATGATTTCGTTTTTTTTTTTAAACTTCCAGCACCACGTACTAAGTCTCCAAACACGAATAGTAAAACCGAATCTATCTGCAAGGCTAAGTGAGAACACCTGTATGTAAATAAATGAACTGTGACCCTTTAAGGGATGGTGTTAAACTCACCGTGGTCGCGTCTGCAGCATGCGATGCACCTGAGCTGCATCGTGGGAAAAACAGGCCCTGCATTGTGTTTGAGATCAGTAACCATGGAAACAATGGAAAAAAACATGCAGGCCAAAAGGCCTCAGCCCTGACCTGACCCTTTGACCTACTGACCCCCTTCAACCAGGACATCCACAGTCTGAAACAATGACTGGAAGAATCCCTTTGACAGCAAGAGTTTCTTTTCCCAGCTTGTGACCGTTTTTAAACACTTTGATATCTTTCCCTTTCTCACTTCTCTCTGTCTCTGAAGGTTTGGTCGACACCCGGTGTTGATTCTCTCGGTGCTTTTCATGCTGGTGTTTGGTCTGAGTGTTGCCTTCTCTGTAAACGTCACCATGTTCAGCACCTTGCGCTTCTTTGAGGGTTTCTGCTTGGCGGGCCTCGCTCTCTCCCTCTATGTGCTCAGTAAGTACACACTGTCACCTTGTTACGCCTGTGTGTCGCCTTTTTGACTCCTGCTTTCACTGCTCATGTATTTCCTCATTTGTTCTCTGTCATTTATTGTGTTCATTTAATCAAAAAAATGAATGTCCAATCAGTGTGTTAGGTTGGCTGGAACGTAGAGGATGAAAAACCTTCTTTTGCGTTCTCTTGACAAACTTTTAAGACATATTTTGCTTGTATAACAGTAGCAATAACAACTCCTGCAAACGGATCAGAAATCCTGACAACTTCATCCTCACATATTTAATGTTTTGAATATTGTCATATAACTGTTTTAGGTGTCTTCAATACCCTCTATTAACTTCTGCTTTTTTTTAAATATACTTTATTTTATGGAGACAATGATGGAAATATGACCAGGGCTTTATCACTCCATCACTGACAAAGCCTGATATCTTATAGTGTATAATATATCAAAATTAATCTAGGCTGTCAAACGTAGCCTACAATTATACTTTGAGACTGAAGTGCTCACTGTCCTGTTCCTCTCTATAACACATTGAATGATTTACATTATTTATGGGATGATATGATAGACATAAATGGTCTACACTGAGATGGTAAATTAATGGATAAACGTCAGCATCTCACCAGATGGAGGACAATCAAGTGTTCACGGCTGGTTTACAGTCGGCTGGTAAGAATTTGTTTATCTGCAGAAATGACTAAACATTTGGACAGATGACACATGAACCGTGTTGGAAGAGAAACCAAACGCCACTGATATTTCCCAAATATTTGTGAGAGCACACGGTCCGTTTTCTCCTCCCCATCTTGAATATTTTCCTCTACAGTCCTTTTCTGTGGTTTTTGCATAATAGCCGGCGGCCAAGGTGATAATGCACCAAATTAGCTGCCGAACCCCCCCCCCGACCGCCCTGCTGCCGTCCCCCTCTTCCTCTTCCTCTGCAGGCCTCCTCTCCGTCGGGCCACTTGGGGGATTAGTCAGTCATGATGCGTGAGCAAGGGCAGACTTTGTGCTTGCATGGTGGGCCTGCTTTGGTCCCTCTCAGCAGGGGATCCTGATAAATATCTGCTGAACTGCTTTTAAAAAAACAAACAAAATGGTCGCCTCTGAGCAGTACGCCGAGAGACTCTACATAGTTGGATTTAATCTGAGAAAGGAGAACAAAATACCCTTAATGGTGTGTTATGTGGCGTTTTAAGTCACAGGTAGTTGAGAATGGAATCAGAGGGCTGTCGTAGTGCTCGAGGACCGGGTCTAAGTTGGGCTGATACAGCATTTCTAGTATCGAGCTTCCTCACGGTGACATATATGAGTGAAACAGGACGGACAGGCGGGACAAAACGTTACTTACGTTAATTATCCAACTGTGTGCAGAGCTGGAGCTGCAGATTGATTGATGGATGGATGGATGTCATGATATTATTGGTTGGTAGTAGCTGATGTAAGAACTCTTCATATTTTCTTTTCCAGGAATGTTGATATAAAAACATGAAGAAATAGATTTTTTTGTAATTTTTTCTGCATATATTGTTAAATAGGAGCACAATATAGGGCTCGGCTTTAAGATGATGTCTGCATGAACCGATTGAGTTTAGGAAAATAATAATAATATAATAAACAATAAACTTTAACTTAAGCCTTTATTCATGCTTACTTCAATTAAGCATAAATGTTTTGTTCAATGAAACAGAATGTGAATTACAGTATTTTCTTCTTATGGTTTTCTTGATAGTTTTGTTCTTACTTGTATCTGGTTTGTGAAGATGATCTGTAGATCTGTATCAGCTGGTTGCTGTTTTAGAGGGGTGACACCCACAAACGTCTCTGAGGAAAGCTGCTGTTATTAAAAGTAGTACGCACTCATTTGCTTGTGCTGATGACTACATTTGCTGCTGTGTAAATCCAGTAGTCCGTCTCCACAGTTTGCTCATTCATGTCACGCTCACGGACACTTCACTACATCCCCTCTGGTTGTCTGTTTGCCAAATAACTGTAATGGGAGGCAATTTTTCTATATGTCACTTGTTTGTTTGCCCAGTGTCGACAATGGGGGATAAGTAACTGTGTGTGTGTGTGTGTGTGTGTGTGTGTGAGAGAGAACAGATTGGATGCAGGCACTTCTCTGTGCAGCAGAAGCGTGGTTGTGTGCGGTGTTTGTTGGTTGTGTGAGGAAAATACAGCAGGAGGAACAGTCGGCTCTCCGCCACCGGATGGCTCGCTTTGAAGTCACCTCACAGATAAATAGACACCGCCGTCCCGTTAACAGTAAAGAGACGTGTAGACTAACGGCACACACATTCGAAGCTTCCAGTAAAACATCCTCAAACGCTGATGTACCAACACATGAGCTGGGAGGCAAAAGCAACCCACTCTGTCGTTCTTCATTATTCCAAACTAAACCACACCGATGCAGAGGGGAAAACAAACTTCTCATCACTGTAGCTCCTTTCTGCTTTCATCGTCTGCCTAGAAAGGTAATGAGACAGCAGGACAGAAAGCATGCAGTCCATCGGTCGTTTGGCAGTGACGCCTTGTTTTTAGTGTCGACTCAGCAGTTCAGTACATTAGATCTGAGATGATAAAATGACTTGAGGCTTTAATTTCAAGGCGTTCACATACATATCGGGTGAACACTGGACCCGTATCACTTTGGAAACAATTTTGCAGGGCAGTGAGCCTAAACATACAAACAAGCAGTAGTGGAAGAAGTACTCACATCTTTATGGATAAAGTAAACGTGCACTTAAGCACAATACTTGAGAAAGTGTGCTTGGATACCTTCCACCATGGCACAGGAAGCAGGGGGGTTTACTGTGTTCATTATACACTTATTATAAACATTTTAGTTTCATCCATTCCTTCTACAGGAATAATAAGACTGTACTCACCATGCAAGGCCAACCCCATCATTAGCATCTGAGATCAGGGCGTGCTCTGTGAGATCTGTGAATCCGGCAAAAGGAGGCCTACAGGGCAAAACCACAGGCAGTCAGACGATCACACGGGTTGTTAGCGAGCGGCTCTGATCGTATTTGGAAGAGAAAGCATCCACTACAGTTAACAAGGGAGCTTCCTTGCTCCACGTTGACCCACTGTCACCCCCTAGTTGAGTTACTGTTTATCTTTTAGACCCTGTTTGCCTCACCTGTATGTTGAGTATCATCATCATTATCATCATCATCATTATCATTAGGTGTCATTAGCTCATGTGGGGTGTGTTTGTTGATAGAAAGTGACGCATACACCCATTATTACAAATGAAAGCTGCGAGCCAGCACTTTAACATCAGAGACACCGACAGCAGCAGGAAGCAGAGCAGATAAAGAGACAGAAATATGCATGTAGGACACATTTACAGTATTGTGGAGAATAGTTGTGTATGTGCAGCATTCTCCACGGTATCGTGCTCGTCTCCCCACAGGAATACTCTTTGTGCCTCTCCTCTCCCTCTGCAGCTGCAAACGCAGCATTGAATCCCTGTTTCTAAATCCAGTAGCTTTCTGGCCTTTTCCAATTTCACTCTATGCTTCCCTCGACTATCCTCCTCCTCCTCCCCTCCTCCTCCCCCTCCTCCTCCTCCTCGCTCACTGCCATTTCATTACGCTCACCCTCACTTTCTCATTTTTCCGAGGCTCATTTGAGATCTCTCATCGTCCGGTTATCTCTCCGCAGCGCGCAGAGAATAATAAACTCCACCGGAGCCGCCAGCAGAAGCGAGCGTTTGCTCTGCTAATGTAAATGTGTGTTTGTGTGTTGTGTGTTGTGTGTGCTCATGTGGTTGTTTGTACCGATTCCACGTTCTGGATTAATGAGTTTTGTAATTTAGCATGTACCTCGGGAGTGGGAGCTGCAGGGAGAGAGCTTCTGTCTCCTTGTTTTTCTGCACCTTATCCAGACTCATCTGGAAAATAATATCACAGTAATACAAATGATGTTTGGTATTTAAAGACAAGCCGTTAAGGACTACTTTGAGTGTTAAATATTCAAGCTCTCTTGGCTTTAAAAGCTCCATCACAGCAGACTTGCCGGCTTGGATTTAACAGCAGAATTCCAGCGTGGAGCGTCCGTAGAAACGTGTCAAACCACTGCTGCAGCATCGCCCACTTCTCTGCCATCCATCCATGAATCCAACATGCTTCATGTGAAACAGGGTTTATGTTTGAGTCAGAGCTAGAGATTTGAGACGAGGACTCAGTCAATCTTAAGCTACGTGGGAGTGTGTTTGTTTCAGGTAGCAGTGAGACTTGGAATTCCCCTCAAGGACCTGAGACTTGTTCTGACTAGGCGGCAACCGAAGAGCTGAAGAGCCTTAATATTATACTACTCACTAGATTTATTATCCCAGTGAACACGAGTTCACAAACAGCATTACAGCAATTAGTACATTTACAGTCAAATAGACCATAAAGCAGGTATGCTTTAGGGCGGGGCTACCTTATGATTGACAGGCGTCTGCAGCAGCCTCATTTTAACACTTAACTTAACACTCCAGATGGATCCAGATCCAGTAAGGTTGCTGCTGAAAACCATGACATGATCATGATACCTTAGTGCAGGAGTCATTTAAAAATGTTCTATATAGGTTCGGGTATGGCTTTTCTCTCACAGAACTGTGTTAACATTTGAATACAGCTGCTGTAAGCCACAGGGAGGCCAGTGCCTGCAGGGAGATTTGCACTCAAAAGAAGAGGTTTTCAGGGAGTGAGGTGTGAGACAGTATCTTTGTCTCTGTCGCTGAGACGTGAAGGTAATGAGACATGCAGTTTATAACCGATGAATAAAGAAAGTGCATATGGCCACCTGCACCCACCCCCCCCTACACATCACGCTCAGACAGACTGAACTCACGCTGCTAGAAAGCCAATTGTCTCTGCGGCCCGTTCTCGTGCCCCAGGCAAGGTTAGCGAAGAAGCAGCAGACGACACAGAGTGTGTGTGGTGTAGCTGTCAGCCATGTGTTAGTTTAGCCATCAGATCAGCTGCTTTTTGTTGCCTTCTCTTTGTTTTTGGCCTCCCTTTCTTCCATTGTAGCTTCTGTTTTTCACTCCTCTCTGCAACTGTTCAGATGTGAGGACAGTGGAAAACCGCTCGGTGAAAGGAGGAGGAGGAGGAGGAGGAGGAGGAGGAGGAGGAAGAGGAGGGGGGAGTGGGGGATGGTGGCCTTACAAAGGGTGAGGGAGCCACTTCAGCCCTGATGAGCAAGAGGGAAGAGTGGGCAAGAGGGGGGTGATGGGGATCAGCCCACAGGGGGGGCAGTGAGATAATCAGCACAAGGAGAACCATTCTCCCACTCAGCAGGAACAAAAGGTCCTTGCCAGCGAGTGTGTGTGTGTGTGTGTGTGTGTGTGTGTGTGTGTGTGTGTGTGTTGATATCCCAGAAGAGTCAGTGGGATCAGAAACCTCCCCAGAGAGTTGAGGAGTGTTTTTTGTTTTGCACGGTCGTTTTAAAGATGCATTGCCTTTGCTCAACTAGTCTGTCTGTCTCTCTCTCTCTTTGTATGTGTGTGTGTGTGTGAATGTGTGTGTGTGTGTGTGTGTGTGTGTGCCTGCTGACTGCTGTGGCCAGCGGTACCACAGAGACACAGCGCTGTGTTGTTGTTTAATATGTTTGCAGTACATGGAAACAAGCGCTGTATTTACGTGTGATTTCAGGTTCTTCACTTTCATTTAATGCCACTTCATACTTCAATATTGAACGTTTTACTTCACTATATTAATCTTTACAGCTTTAGGTACCGGTTATTTTGCAGAGTGAGGATTCACACATAAAACATTGAAATTGCAGCTAACTTCAGAAACGTTTAGTTCACTGTTCAGCTGTAAAACGAGGAAGTTTGCTCCAATATAGCGGACGAATCTCAAACGTTCTCATCCACAGCAAAACACCCACAATAAAATACGTGAAGGCAACACAGTAACAGACTCAGTGCTGCTCAGGTTGATCATGTGATCAGTGACTGACAGCCATTAGAGGCTCTTTATTGTTCCATTCAATCAAGCAAAGTCAAATGATGACATTTAACAGACCAGTTCCCTGGGTCAACACCCGACGTGGGACTACAGTTATCCTGTAATGCAATGAGGGATTATTCCAGACATTTCATGGAATTTCACTCTCTGTTCCGTTCTACTTTAAGTAAGAATGTGAGCGTATTTCTACATTGTGGTACTACGACTTTTACTCAAGTTAATGTCGAAATACGTTGTACTATACAAAGGTCTTTCTCCTTTGATGCACAAAGACAGGATGAGGAGAGAGAAGGGAGGTTAAGGATTAGGGGTCAGTGTAATTTCCTTCCTTCCTGCAGGGGGGTTTAGTGGAGATATTAACTCTCAAACTGTCTGTTTGGAGCTCAAGAGAGCAGCGATGAAGGGATTTGGTCTAATACCTTTATTTTGTTCCTCCCATCTAGGATTCTATCTTAATCATTTTCCTGTCTTTCTCGATTTTATGAAAATCTTTGTCATCTTGTTTTTCTTGTGCCTGTTTTTCTCCATCTCTCTGCCTCCCCCCTCCACGTCTTTATTATCATTCCTCTGGGGATTCAGCTAATGAATGGAGTGATTTTTTTTCATGTCCTTTGGAGGAAAGAAGTCATTTGTATTCCGACCATCTCTTCCTCCTTTCTCCCTTCCCTTTCCTCAACCTTTTCCCCCTTCCTATACACAATATGAAGTCTCCCTCACTCTATCTTTCTGCCTCCCTCCCTCCCACAATGGTCACCTTCAAAAAGACCTTGCCATATGGGCCAGGCCATCTGGACTGTACCATGTTACAGGCAGTAGGGGAGGGGATGAGAGCCCATGTTAAGCAGCTGAACCCTCTCATAGCCTGGACGTGTAGCCCATCCTAAGTTCACAAAGAGGTCTGGTGTTAAACTCGGGTGTCCTCATGGGAAGCATCAGTAATAGGAGTCCTCAATAATTCAGAGAGGGAATTCAATACCGGCTGCACCATTAAACAAACACACACACACATCACACTCTTCCAGGCCATTAAGACCGGCTGCTTAGTTTATGATGGTAATCACATCCACACACACATGCAGCTTATATAATTTATTTCATGTGAAACTAAAGCTTCCTGTTTCCCCGTCTCTTCCCTTCAGGGATCGAGCTTTGTTTGCCAGCCTGGCGTTTCTCTATGACCATGGTGGCCAGTTTTCTGATGGTGGGCGGGCAGCTACTGATGCCAGGGGTGGCAGCTCTGTGCCGCAATTGGCCGGACCGGGATGACTGGCAGGTCCTGCAGATTGTCATAATCTGCCCTTTCGTTCTGATGCTGCCTTACGTCTGGTGAGTCCCGCCCTCTGAGGAAATCAACACGGGGGGGGGGGGGGGGGGTCCTTCTCTCACTGAGCCAGGCAATGGCTTGTACAGTACACACACAGCACTACACAGTACTGAGCTGCCTGCTGTTTACAAACAGTACTCTCTTTCTTTTATTGTTTTTCCTTCTTCCTCCGTCTCTGTCCGTTTCTTCCTTTTGCTCTTACAAATCTGTTCTCATCCCCCCTCTCTCCCTCCCTCCCTCCATGTCCTCCACATTCCTCTCGTCAGGCTTTTCCCAGAGTCGTTGCGCTGGTTGCTGGCCACCCAGCACTACAGGCGGTCCAAAGCCATGATGCTGCGCATCGCCAAGAAGAACCAGGTTAACATGACGACCGAGCCGAGTGGCGTTCTGGCAGGTGAGGCCCATTAAACAAGATAGACGATCCAAAAGACCTATGGGAGTTACTTTCCATCGCCGTCTATGTTATGTCGTAGCTACTTCTTCTTATGTGATGAAATGAACGTGCAACAAGCACAGAGACACTGACTCACATGCAGAGACGTTTTCAAGCAGCTTTTCTTCATGAGCTGTTTTTTTTATGATGAAATGCAATCACACAAACACAAAGATCCTCCTTTAGAGCTCCAGTGATTTCTAACTGGAAGATCAATAAAGTCAGACTTCTGTCAGAGGCTGCACTACTTTCATCTGAGTTTAGTCTGTTTTTTGAGTCATCATTTCAAAATAAATGTCATAAAATAATGAAAACTGCCCACAACAATTACATAGAGCCCATTTTCACATCTTGAAATTGCTTGTTTTGCCTAAACAAAAGAATAACACCCAAAGATATTCAATATACATTTGAGAAGCTCGACCTAATGACTTTGGGAGATTTTTACCTTGATAAATGATTGGATGATCAAAACTAACTAATGATTAATTGTCTTGCCACGGTGTAGTCCTTAAAAAAGTTACCTTAGACTCCTCCTCTTTCTACCACCGACATCTCTTCCTCCCCTGCCTTGACTGATTCGGTGGTAGAAAGAGGAGGAGTCTACCACCGACATCTATTCCTCCCCTGCCTTGACCGATTCGGTGTGTCTCTCAGAGGCCGAGCAGCCAGACAGATGATGAGCGTGACCAAAGGCATGTGCTATATATCCATCTAAAGGTCCCAGAGCAACTTAGCTTCTCTGTGCTTCAGGTCCCTTAGCGGCCGGCCTCTCATTACCTTCTTGTAAAAGCAAAGGTCTCACGGTGTGTGTTTCCTGTTACCTATCAGAGCTGGAGCAGGAGCTGCACAAGAAACCCCAGAGGACCTGCATTGTCAAGATGATGAGCACCAGGAACCTGTGGAAAAACATCGTGGTGCTCTGTGTCAACTCGTAAGTGTGCTGTGGCCGGGCTAATGCGGCTCACTTTCTAATCAAATTCAACATCCGTTACGTTGAGGGAGCATGAATTACACATGAGCTCAGCCTCCAGGGAGACATGAAGTCATGTATGTGAGTAAAAACCTCACCTGCCCCTGTAGCAGACGCATATCGGAGGCCTCTCTTATTGTTTTCTCATTGTGTTGCAGGCTGACAGGTTATGGGATCCACCACTGCTTCGCCCGCAGCATGATGGACCCGGAGGCCCAGCCCACCGCTTTGTGCCACGCAGACTACTACACTATGGTGGGCATTGCTGTGGCAACCTGCCTGGCAGTTTGTCCCGCGGTGGGGCTGATGGGTCGGCGTGGAGGGCTGCTCACCTTCATGATCATCACCGCCCTGGCATCGCTTCTACAGCTGGGTTTGCTCAATCGTGAGTAATCACACAAGTCCTGCAGCACTTTGTTACCGTGGCTACAGCTGCCACGCTTTGCAGCCAAGAGTTGCACCTGTGCATTTTACAATCATAACTCTCAATAACAATGGGTGTAATTTATTTTTTTGGGGCAAGAATAACTGTTTGGATGGTGGATTTATGAAGTATGGTTCTTATTAGTGCCCTGTGCACGTTGTTATATCAGCATGTTGAGAATACTCCAACGTTTTGAAGCTTTCTTGTGCATAGTTGTTGTTCAGGGAAAGGTTTTTGCAAAGCTGACCTACATGTGCAGTAGTCGTTATTTCAGTAAACCGTTCTCCTGAAGGCCTGACATGTTCTCCTCTTTTCTATTCTCCAATGCTCGCTAATGGGATCCAGTGATTGGGAAGTACAGCCTTCGCCACGACACAGGTACAAGTACAGCTTATTGATTTGTGATATATTGTAGTCCAATGTTAGTGTCTCTCTGCAAAAATGCCATTTATTACACAGCTTTCTTGAATCCTCCATTCTGATTGGTGAATTACTGCAGATAATTGTCATGGTTGCAGCTCTGATTTCTCCGCACAGCGAGCGGACAACATTTAGCAGAAACAATAAATCAAAAAATACATTTTAAATCAATATTTTGCATCAGATAACTGATTTCTTCAGTAATTAGCCGTGAAATAAGCTAGATAATGTGCAGTGAAACGGTCATCATTGCGAGATGAACCCAGTGTGAGCATGACTGGATTCACCATGAACAGCTTCTCTTGCATAAACACTCTCATCTTATTGTGATGAATGAGCAGATGTGTGTGTTTCTGATATACTTACGTTTTATTGCCCTCTTCTGGACAGTTCTGCGAGACTCTCTGAACAGGAAATTCTCGGTGGCCTTCTCCATTATCGGCATGTTCTCCTCTCACGCAGTCAGCACACTCAGCATTTTCTTTTGTGCTGAAATCACCCCTACTGTCATCAGGTGAGCTGGACGGTCATAAACACAAAATACAACACTTAGGGGAGCAGTTGGCTCCAGACCACTTCTCACTTGCTCCCTATAATGAACTAGCTATGCTGCATTTTATTGTCCAGATTCTAAGTGTAAAATCTACATGATGTCTGCAATATTTACCACATTTTAATGAAAAATCAGGTAGATGTTTATTATGAAAGGAATCATCAATGACTTCTTTCTGTCCCAATGCTGAACTAAATATTAATTATAAGTAGTTCTGAGTTGTGTGTTAAACTTATAGTTTCCACCGTGATTAGAAAAATGTGTGTAATCCTTCATTTTTCATTTGGTGCATCCTTTAAACAATTCTGAAGCCTTTGGGAAATCATTTAGTCTGTTATGTTTAAGTGAGTATATTTTTAAATTGACTATACAGTCTGAGTATGTTAACATTGTGTTGAATCTCCCATCATGGGACACAGCTCAGTCTGATGTTACTAACTAGCTCCATCTGGTGGTGCAGTTTTGACTAACAGGTGTGTTGACCGCTGAGTTCCCATGCAAGCAGTACAGATGAGGGTAAAGGTGCACACGTGGAGTCTCCAAGTACCACCAGTGGGTTTCTACCTCTCTGAGTGGCTAAAGGCTAACAGAATATGAATTTGATATCACAAAGTCACTGTTTAAATTACTATCCAATCAAATGCTCAGACATCTAGCCTTTTCTGGCACTAAATTATTATTTGCCAGTCAGCTGTAAATTAAACACGATAGGCTGCTTTCAAATTTGGTTACATAAGTGACGCCGTAACCACAGACTGTACATAAGAAATGTAGTCATGGTGATGTCACCCATTTGGTTTGTGTACTCCAGTTTTGAAACCTCCAATTTGGTATTTTGGCTCTCTTGGATTTTTGCAACCAGTGAAGGAAGTGACCATATTGGGTCTGCAGAGGAGCGACAGGTGGATCTGACCAACATGAGAGACAGAGCAGCACCCTAACTGATCTTAAAGTAGCTGATTGCATTGGTAGTGACGGTAGCAAACTGTGTCCACTCCATAAAGCATACCCTGCATTATTTATTTACTAAATTGACATCGTGCTGTAGTGAATAAGACTTGAAACTAGACCATAAACGTATCTCTACAATGTTTACTGAAGTAATAAATCAAGTGAGAAGTAGGGCCTCTGAGTCGCCCCCTGATAGCAAGTAGAGAGAATGCAAGTTTAAGGCAGTTCAGCATTGGCTTCACTTTTCAGATCCGGAATGTAAAAAGAAAACTTGAATGTTGGTTTTTGGGAAAATTACAAAGAATTTTGGGCACGCAGGTTTCAGATCCTGTTCCACGACTCAACAAGCACTTCTTTGGAAGCATATTGAAAAACTACCTTGATAACACATCTTCCTCCCTCTCCGTGTAGGGGTGGAGGGCTGGGCCTGGTCCTGGCCAGCGCGGGCTTCGGGATGCTCACCGCACCCATCATGGAGCTCCATAACCAGAAGGGCTACTTCCTGCACCACGTGATCTTCGCCTGCTGCACCCTGCTGTGCATCATCTGCCTGCTGCTGCTGCCCGAGCCCCGGGGCCAGCCCCTGCCGGAGAGCCTGGCTGACGGAGAGACCTTCACCCGTCAGACGCTACTCCACCCGGGAGAGCAGCACTTACTGCTCGCCAAGACTGACGGGGACTACTCCCGCGTTCATGACACGCCGTTACACCTCACAACCACCGGGGGTGCTACAGTGGCAGCTGCGACCGCTCTGGCAGCGGTGCCTGCCTCATACGCCCTGGCCACTGGTGGGGAGGTGATTGGAAATCGTGCCATAGCCAATGGGGTGTGAGCATCCTAGCAATAGTCTATTACAGTGCTAATTATTGCTTGAGCATTAATCTGAAATGAATGGTAATTGAAGAGAAAAAAAAACTTTTAAGGGGGGAAAAAGGATCTTTCGAATGAACCAGATGAACTCTTTAAGAGTTGAGGTTTGAGATGGTGACGATAGTAAATTTGTGTAGTTTGCAGTGACTATGATTCATTCAGGAGTTGCCAAAAAATATTTTACTGGACTACGTTCATCTGAAGACAGTGTGTGTTGAATAATATGAAAGTTGTAAGTGGTGTTGGTGATTTTCTTGCACTGCCGTCCACTCTGTTCGAGAATGATTTACAGGAAAAGAGAAGCAACGTAGAGCGGACGGGCTTTTAATAATGTGTGCTCTGTGAGTTTTCCGTTTGGGGTTTTTGACTCGTTGAGAGGAGATTTCACTGCATCTTATAATTTTTTTTTATAAGTTATTTTGCACTAAATGTCAGAGACACAATCAAGTGCTTGTGATTTCCAGCCAACTTGTTGGAGATCCAGGGAATGGTTAAACCACTACCACTCTATTTTGCATGAAAGGGCACAAATAATTGACGTGTTCTTCCTTTGTAATCGTGGTCCCCCCTTCTAGACGTCCAATGTGGCACTTTATCCTCAGAAATTAGGTCAGTGTAGACGCTGATTTTTAAAGAAAGCATTACTGCTATGTGTGTGGGTGTATGATGGTTGTCTGATGCGACGAACAGCCGGAGACCTTGGCAGACAGTATGTGTAGCCTGTAGAGACTGTGGGTGACGCTGAACAAATCTGAGAGTAGAACGGACATGAGAGCGACCGGTCAGCGTCCTACTTCATGTCTTATGACACATCTCAGCATTTAAATGGCTTCATCGTGGTGGATTTGTTCTTTTTAAACAAAACGGAGAATTGTAATTGAAGAAAACCAGTATTTATTTTGTCATGCTGCCAAGGGCGATTTTGTTGCTTGAAATACCTCCTTAATTAGCTGATATTTCCACTCCAACTCTCACTCCTTGTTCTCTGTACTGTGGTAATGCTGTAATCCTTCTCCTAGGACGTGTACTTCTAGCAAGAAAGCACAATATTTTACAGTTTTTTGAAATAAACGTTTGTGAAGATTAGAATAGAGCAGCGAGGTCTGCGCAGACCTGGCCTAGTTGTGATTAGTGTACATTTATACACTTTACTACGTAAGTATCCCTTAGGACTGCATAAAAATGTACGGTATGTAAACATGTGCCATTCATTCATAATGTATGGACCGTCAACCTTATTTTTATAGGATATAAGCACATTGAATAGATAAACCATCCCATGTGCCATCTTTCATCCGTATATATGAATCCACAGATCCAAACATCCTTCATTTTTTAAATCACATTTAGAACGCAGCACGCATTTTGAACACCCTGTACGGTTTACTAGTTTGTATGTTTTCAACAGTTAAACACTCTGAGAGAGGGAAAAAAACTCAACCACTAATGCGGTTTTCTAAGTGTTATTTTTTTAATATGATGCATTTGTACAAAAAGCCATAGGCCTACATGTTTTGATAACAAACCACTTAATTTATTATGTCAATAAAAGAACACTTGATGTGACTGCTTGTGATTATTGCGTCGGAGCACGATGACAGTATGTGAGTCCGAAGGAGGGGAAAAACTGATACTTAATGTTGCCCTTTTGCCTGACGTGTCAGAGTTCAATAAACAGTCCAATGTGTTCAAAAGTGTTCAGGGTGAAGCTCCACCTCCTTTTTGATCCTGTTTTCCACCAAAAGACTGATGCTGGAGTCCGTCATTGGGAGACTGTAACTCACAAACACTTGCTTTTTGGTCTTCTTTGCTGCAAAACAGAAAGAAACAGACACTTATTTCACTTTTAGTTTGTTTCCTGTAGAACACAAGTCATCAGTCTTGGGATTATTTTTTGGTTAATGGACCTCGTCAGTGTTTTGTATGTTTTGGCCCATTTACAGCAATGTCTCTCGAAACTAAACATTGTCCAAAGCATTCCACGGGAGGTTAGTTTTTCCACACATTTGAGAAAGCCACTAGTTTTAATTACATTTTGGGTTTTATGAAGATCAACTTGTGATGTGAACATTTTGTCAAACCAGTGTTATGGTTGTCATGTCAACATCTCTTTGTATGTAAAGCAGATTGGCACAGACAAGAGATTTCATGGTGCATTCAGGTGCACCTTTAACAGTTTGTTCCCAGTTGACTGGTGAAAGAAGTTAGTTATTACACATATTAAACAGGCCTGCATTTATATATCGCCTTCACCTTCTTCCGACCGCTCAAAGTGCTTTACACTGCACGTCAACATTCACACACACATTCTCACACTGATTTAGGCATTTGTCCATTAAGATCTAACCAACATATTCATGCACATTTCACACACTGATGGACAGCCTTCGGGAGCAATTTGGGGGTTCAGCGTCATGCCCAAGGGCACTTCGACCTGTGGGTGGGAGGAGCCTGGGCTCGAACCGCTGATCTTCAAATTGGAGGACGAGTAAGTACTTTTTAAAGAAGTTTGAAAATGTAAATATCAGGATGTCAAAGCAACGATCTGTTGTTAGTCCAGACTCCGTCGTCTAACAATGGCTTAGCAGTCGGTGCTGAAAAATAAAGATTATATTTGTTAAAAGCGAAGATCAAATCATATTGAAACATTAAGATTGAATGTCTAATCAAATGGTGAATCCCCTGGTAACAAACCACCTGGGTTGCCGATTGGAATAGTGAGGCTTGAGGCCTGTACTACGAACATGGAATGTTACCAAACTTCTGCAGTAGTACACATAGGGTCTGCACTCACAAAATTTGGCATTTGAAAGTTTCTAAGTACACCAGGAGTTTATTTTAAAAGAACACTTGCCTGATAGCTTCTATCCCCAGCTGCTAATCAGGTCCACACCTTTTTATAAATGCTTGTATTATCAAGTCAACAAGGTATTGACATGATAATACAAGCATTTATAAAAATTCAGCGAAACTTTTTCATACTCTCACGTGAAACTCGCGTCATGGAGACAGCTTGGTAAACACAAAAGTGGCGTCTACGCAGCTAGCTAGCGAGTAGATCTGACTATAATTACATTTGTGTATACCATTGAGTTAACGAGTTGTGGGTGATAGCTCAGTGGTAGAGTTAGCTCTCCATATACTGTGGTATAAGTCCTCACTGCAGCCGCCCCGGGTTCGAATCCACCCCGGCGGCCTATTTCACGCTTCACGCTTTTTTTTTTTTTTTTTTTAAAGTGAATGTGTTGCTTGGATTTATTCTTATGGCGTGGTGTATGACAATATCAGCCTTATTGTTTTAGCTGCAATCCCGGCGGTGTAAAATAAAAAAACATAATTCAAAGCATACATAAATGTACCCGTGGCAAAGTAACGCAGTGCAATGCATACAGTCTGTCACTGTAAGTGCTCGACTTCGACGTGTCGCCCCGGCAACATAAGGCTTGAGGAGCTGACAGAGACAAGATAACCCTGTTGTCAGAACATAACCTGCACTGGAGCAGGTTAGTTTTGCAGCGTAAGTTACCATGGTGATCCACCCCGGTAAGAAGTGAACCACCATCGTAGGACTGAAAACCCAGAGTTAACCCTCAAGTTACATCGCAATGCCCTAATCCTGCTTCATAGTTCAGGCCTCTGGTCTCAGCCACTTTGATTGTTTTCTATTTGCAGTGCCAGGGGTGGGTATGAACACCAGATTTTTTGTCAACACATACACAGAACAGACAGCTAGTGGAGATACCACTGAATATCATTGAGAGGAGGATCTGAGTACTTTTTCCACAACGACATTGTTGAGTTTTTTAAAAAGATCTCCACCTGCAAATGCATTAACACGCACTTTGAGAACACTTAAAGCCGGCATGGCGTGTAGCGCCAAAGACGACCTAAAGTCAGGTTCAGGACACGTTATGTACTTTAATGAATGGAGGCCAGTGGCTGCACTGAAGATGGGCTTTAGAGAGCAGTAAAGCTAGAAGTGGTTTCTTGCAAATGCATCAATACAACCACATGATATCTGAAGAGAGCACTTCATCTTGTTAATAACTTATTACAACTTTTTATGAGAAGCAGTAATAAAACGTCATGCATCATTACCTAATCTCTGTGCCAAGGAATTTGGAGCAGTATTGGATGGGTCCCCTAAGACTAATGTGGATAACGGCATCGAATCCTGCAGACAAAAAAAAAAAAAAAGAGTACATGAGCAGTTAGTTTCTCTGCAAGGATATAAATCATTAGCTCTCAGAAATGTAAAATAATCTTTGACTTTCTTCGTTTTTGCCCTTCAGCCCAAACGGTTTCAAACTGACAGCAATAGATCTCAAACACATTTTCTTTTCTTCCTGGTTGAGGACAGTTTAATTGTCTCTGTGGTTCCTGGTGTTTTCAGAAGGGAGATTTATTATAATCTGCCCACTAAGGACCCATAAATCAACCAGCGGCCCTGTGCTGGAATAACACTGAGTCATAGGGACTACAAGCTTACATTACGAGCCAGGTCCCTGCCACACAACAGAGCAACAACATGACAATGCCTTCCTCTTTAAAAGATGCAGATCAAAACGTCTCCACAACTTTCCCAAATGGGATTTAGCCATGGATGCTAGAGGTGAGCAATATACAATACAATATTATATAATCAATCAGCCTCAGTGTTAATGTCTATAATCTGGTTAATTGTCAGGTTAATACCACTCGACACATTAAAGTATATTTAAACACACCGATGCAAACTTTCTATAAAAATCCATTATTATAAAACATAATTCATCATTTCTGATATAAAACACAGCCCACAAATATGCAACAACTTTCTCCAAGAAACATCTCAAGATATGTATTTTAATTTAGCTGTTGAGCAGCGTTCATAGGTAGCAGTATTATTTTATTTTTATATTTTATATGTAGGAAATATGTCTAGTTTGTTTGCAACATTTTCATCTGTTGTTTTTTTAACACGTTTGCTGCAATTTTACGTAAAGCACTTTGTGCTACATCCTATGTGAATGAAAGTTACTTTAAAATAAAGTGTAACCAATCATTCCACACTTAAACTAAGTCCAGTTACTTGTTAATTCATTAACAGTGATGGAGGAAGTAGAAGAAGTCCAATCCTCCACTTGTGAAAAGTATTAATACCACACTGTGAAAATACTATAGTACTAAAATATTAAAATGTAACGGTCCTACATTTAAAATATTATTTCATATAGTAAGAAAATATAATATTATTAATTACAGTTATATAGACCTATGTTATCATTATTATTATAATGTATGCATTCATGGAAAAGCAGGATTTGGTTGCTGTGAATCACATTTTTAACAAAACCTTAATTTGAAAAGTAACTGAAGCTGTTAGAAAAATATAGTGCAGTAAAAGGACGATATTTGCCTCTGAAATATGGTGTAATAGAAGAGTAAAGTAGCATGAAAGCAAATCACTCTTCAAAGGTGAAGTTAAGTCCCGGTCCAGTACGTTTACTCACATAGCTGCTGCTCATGGAGACCGCCAGGTTGGACAGAACCGGACTGGAACCGACCCACAAGAAGAAACCTCCGCTGAGCTTCATCACGTGGAAATGTATCAGCTGCTCCAAAATCCTCTCCGAAAAGTTGTGCACCGTAATGGTCTCACACGCCGCTCCGGGTTGTGTGTCGCCCATGTTTGTTGATGTTTTAGCTTTACTTACCCGCGGCTAGCAACCATCTGAACTCGTGCTAGCTGCTAACAGCTACTTCCTGGTGAAAGGAATATGACAGCCAAAAGCAATCGATCGTCAATGCTCCGATGTGGAGCCCGGATGTAGCTGCACCCAGCACAACTGATCCTGACAGAAAAAAACACCAACAACCCCACACTGTACTTAGTAGTATGTTCAAAATGTTATTTATTTATTACCAGCAAAAAACAATTAGCTACTTAAAGATATAGTGGGGTAATGTCTACCCAAGCAGAGAGTGAAGTCGTTCTCCCTCTGTGTGTGTTGTTATCTGAGCTTCTCCTTGCTTTGTTGAGATAAGGCCAGCCGTGCATGCTTTTGGTGCATGTTAGTGCATTGCAGAGTGCCCCACCTGCTAGCATCCCCGCTAGCATCGATGTTATCGTTGCATATCTCCACCCTTGCTTCCCCCGAAGGAAAACACCGGCAACTTTGTCAGCACATTTGCCGTAGTTTGTATTGTTAGCGCTGTTAGCATCGTTAGCAACTAGCCATGTTGAGAGCCATTGAGAGGCAATCAGGATGCTACCAATCTGGTCGGCCTACTCATAATACACCATTTTAGAATAATATATTATATTATTGGATAATAATCAGTGGTACATTAATGTGTACATCACTTTATTGCAGCTGGTAAATGTGGAGAAAATTCAACTAATAAGTGAAACTACTTTTAAGGTTGAGTGTTTTTTTCCTTATCCAATGCAAGAGCCCAATGACAGAGGATTTTGTATATTATACAGATTGTAAAGGCCTCCTGAGTCAAATTTATGATATTGGGCTATAGGCCTATGAATAAAATTGAATTGAAAAATGTAATTTAATCATTCTCTTTTATTGATCAAAATCAATTATTTTCAACGTGAAATCATTCAATTTATTCTTGTAATCACTGCAGATAGCAGCTAATGTTACAGCCTTGTGACCTGATTGTATGGTGGTTTGCAAGGGACACAATTAAGAATCAATGTTACTCACATTTCACAATATCTCAAGTTTTGTAAGGTAACTGGTACAAAATTAAGTCTCTTATTGTAAATATTTGCAGTTACCCGGGTTCTTCTCCACAAAATGATCATTTGTTATTTCACAGAGTTAATTAATCGATCCCTCTTCCAGAAAGTCTTCTACCAGTTTGTTGAATTCAGCAACGTATTTCAGGTGGAGATTATGTTTACCCTCTGGCATCAGGTGTAATCTACATTTGGGACAAAAAAAAAAGAGGATAAACACATTTTCCATGTGTTGTTTCCTGAATTTAAGATATGTTCAATATTGTTGTTTTTAAAATGTGTGTGTGTGTGTGTGTGTGTGTGTGTGTGTGTGTGTGTGGTCTCACCGTGATCCCTTGATGTGGTTGAGGAGGCACTGTGGGTGGAAGCTGGGCACCATGGGGTCTTTCTCTCCATGGATGATTAGGGTTGGACAGCTGATTAGGGGCAGAAGCTCCAGGCAGATACTCCCTGGCCAGAAGACATTTAAGTTAATTTTGGCTTTAATATTTTCATCTCAAATTTATAAGAGAAGCATTATCTTACATTTATTCTCCACAGGCTCCTTGTGTGTACAAGTAGTAGAGATCTCAATCAATACCTCACAAACGTCATCGGTATAACAACTTCCTTCACAACTGGTTTTCAGTTTCAACTTCACTTGTCTGTAACAACGTGGACTCAGTACCTTCTGGTCTTTTTGCAAACTGCGAGATCGCGTCCCCCCAGGCATCCCAGAGCTTCGCAAAGGTCTCTGCTCCATACACCTCCTCCATGGGTTTTCTCATCCTCACACTCCACTTGGAGACGTCGCGGACCGCTGCGTGTCCCCACAGGAACCCACGAGGACACACAATAGACTCAGTTAAGAAAGACTACACCAGGCACAGTTCACACAGTTTGGGACTACGATTACCATTGTAAAGCTTGAGGTCCTGCTGGGAAACGAAGGCATTGCTTCCCCAAACGACCATCTTGCCAATCTGATCAGGGTTCTTTGCTGCTGCGATCAGAGCGGTGATTCCTCCGTCACTCCAGCCCAGCAGAGAGAACTTGCCAAACCCTAATGCCTGTCATGGAAAGATCTCTATTGTCTCATATGCAACAAATAAACTAAATAATGAGCATAGAGATGTAAAATAGATTGCATTCTTCTCATCACACAATGATCAAAGCACTTATTTGCTAGACGATATATTTATGTTATATAAAGCAAAAATATATATTATAAACTAAATACTGATGTGAACATTTGTCTGCAAGATTGCTAAACCAGGAGCATTCATTAATAAATGTATTTAGCAATAGGAATCAGGGCTATGGATAAATTAGATAATATTAAAGCCACATTTGACTGTTAATGCAAAGTTCTTATTAAACTATGCACTTCAGATTGGTAATAGTGATCACTCATGGCTGATCAACAGATTTATAAGACCTTCATCAGATCCACCGCGTCCTTCGCATCCCTCTCAAAGAAGTCAAGGGGGAAGTCTCTGTCTGGGGGGCGGGAGTGTCCGTAACCACGGGGATCCCAGCCCACGACGGTAAAGCGTTCCTTATCTAGAGACTTCAGCTGAGGTCTAAAGTCAGTCCGAGTGCAGCCTAGAAGAGACACACAAAGGCTTTCACAGGTCCGAGGACTTACAACTAAAGGACATGAGGCTGATATGCTGTATTTGTGTGTGTGTGTGTGTGTGTGTGTGTGTGTGTGAGTGACAGAGAGATCGTGGCAAGATGTCTACGAGGGGGTGTTGTTTACCCAGAGCACCAGGAAGCAGCAGCACAGCGTGTCTCCCGCTGCCTGTCTTCTCGTAGTACAGATCCACTCCATTAACGTGCTGCCTGCCTGAGGCCACCGAGGAGCTGCAGGGAAACACACAGGGAGAAGTGGAAGGAACGCTCACGGAGATGATAAGGACAGAACAGCTCTGTCGAGTGAAAACCACTGGCTTTCATTCGGTATTTACAGCAAAGACCAAATATCACAAGTGTTGCAGCCACAATGAGAGGACAACAACGCTGTGTTGTTCTGGCATCGGCCTTCAGAACGTCTGATGGGTGGTTCTGGCCCTCTTTGAAGGCTTCTGTTTGAAACGTTCTTGTAGTTTGACTGAAACTTCTGGTTCTCTTTCTATTGTACCAGCTGACATGACTCATCAATTTTGGACATGGATTTTTGTTTTATTTTGAATGCAAAAAGCTCCTCAACATTTAATATTATGCACAATCAAAGATCACATTGTTACTAATAGTACAAAGACAAGTTTTGTATTTTTTTTTTTTTAATATTATTTTAAAGATGTTTGTGCCACTTTTCCTACACATTGGAGGGCTTTGAGGATTTGTAGATTTGAATTGTTGATATTGGCATATGGCTTCATTTTCATAAGTCATATTTACACTATTAACTTTTCATAATGATTGGATTTTTTTCAATTAAATGTTTTAATTAATTCATTAATTGTGAAAATATACATTACACTGAGGAGTGCAAAAGAAAAAGATACCATATATTACTCCAAACAGATTGATTAGATTAAATAGGTTTACAATGGAACCGTGTTTTTAGAGATCATTACAATTTCAGCAGTATTACTCGTGCATACTGTATTTGGTACGCTGCCTGGGCAAACTACTCCATCTAGTGGCCTGAAATCAAACCTTCTGCCCAGAAATACTGCAAAAACCACGTCGCAATGCAAACACCAAGACCGGCGCTTCCTGTTTCCTCCCTGCAGCGGTCCGTGGTTACGTACGATCAGGCAAGTATCAAAGAGTCAACAGTTACCAGTACGGCTGGATCGCCGCCACGACGCGTTTAACGTCACGTCTGCATTTAAAGAAACGTCCTCCGAGTAGAAACAAGGCCATTCCTGCGACGGAGCGTCCTGCTGCTGCTGCAGCTCCTCCTCTTCCTCCCCCTCCTCTTCTTCGTCAGGCGGTTGAAGAGTAAAGTCCCTTTCTGGCTGAGCGTCGTGTTATCCTTCACTGTTTGTTTAGGAAATCCAGAAACCGGAAAGCACACAAAAAAAAAAATAAAAAAAAAAAAAAAAAAAATAATATATATATATATAAGGACCATTAAATGTTTTATCAATCAAGACTCCGTGTGTGTGTGTGTGTGTGTGTATATATATATATATATATATATATATATATAAATGGCAAATATACCAGTAAAACTAATTTACAGTCACTGTCATAGGTCACTTAATTTCCTAATAGGTACAGGGGAAGTTTCCTTTATAGACTTCTGTTATTTGGAACAAGGAAAACAGATGTTTCCCTGTAGCACATTCATTATTATTCATTAAATATAGTCACCTCCATTCTTTAAATATATAATTGACTTGTGTGTAAGCCACATTGTTGCATGTTCACTGCACTGACTAGAAGACCTCTATGTTTACACGAGAAAATGATTGAAATTGCTGTAATAACTAGGAAATATATTCCTTTTGTTTGCCATAATGTTATTCAGAAAGAATCCCAAATAGTTCAAACCTCTTAAAGGGATAGTTCGGAATTTTGGACATAAGACCTATTTTCCAACTCAGCCGGTGTGTTCGGGACATCTGGAGACGTTTTCAAGAAATTTCATTCAGTTCTTCTAGTTGCCGAGTTCGCTTATGCTATGGCTAGCGCAAGTCAACGGTTCTAGTTTAGCATGGCACTAAAAACGGTCTTGCCCACTCCACAGTGCACCCGAGGCAAATCAATTAAAACACTAGACTGTCGATGTACATATCTGTGTTGATAGAATAATATTTGAAACAAAACTAACCTTGCATCGCATGAATCATCCATATCTTGAGGGACTAGTTTCTCAGCAGCAGCGGAATTTTACTTTGCTCCGTTGGACTCAAAACTCTAAAGGCGGGCCCACACCGGACGCGCTGCCGGAATCCAGCCGGTAAATACACACCTGAACACAGCCGATTTGTCGGCCCTTATGCCCCAAGGCTGTCTGAAAAGCCCCAAACTCCGGGCAGCCCACGGCCACGCGAACCCACAATTACGAACCTCTGCTCCGTCCGTAGACCCGTAAACCCTCAGAGGCGTTGCGAGGGATTCCCTCCTGGCACCACCAGTCTCCGTTTGTTCGGTTCCGGTTCTCAGCTCCAGTGGGGGCTATCTCGGTCTCCACAGACGCTCGTTCACGTTCTGCCCTTTGAGCATCCCTCTCGCGCAATTCTTCCTCTGTATATTCAGGCTCGTACAGGTACGGTTGGGTTTGGTGGAAAAAAACTCCTCATCAGAGTCTTCAAAAGTTTCAGTATATTCTCCAAAAGTGTCCATTTCTGTGAGATT
The DNA here is from genome assembly GCA_029853015.1 of Chelidonichthys spinosus. Classification (NCBI taxonomy): domain Eukaryota; kingdom Metazoa; phylum Chordata; class Actinopteri; order Perciformes; family Triglidae; genus Chelidonichthys; species Chelidonichthys spinosus. The sequence goes on from CM056826.1 coordinate 9,283,255, forward strand.
GAAAAAACTAGCACTGCAGGCTACTCTGCGTCTGTAACAATAACAGCAGGTAAACAAACTATTATAGAACCGGTAACTTATAAGTGCTAGGTGATATCACTCCGCCGCTGCCATAGCCTACTAGGAAGTATGACACGCTGCTGCTGGCTGCTGAGACATCAATCCTTAAAAATGCAAGGTTGGTTTTATTTCAAACATTCTATCAACACATATGGCCATCGATAGTCTGCCGTTACGATGAATTTGCCTCGGGTGCACTGTGGTATCGGTATGAGTGTTTTTAATGCCATGCTAACTAGAACCATTGACTTGCGCTAGCCATAGCATAAGCGAACTCGGCAACTAGAAGAACTGAATGAAACAGGAACACACCGGCCGAGTTGGAAAATAGGTCTTATGTCCAAAATTCCGAACTATCCCTTTAAGCTTTGATGCTTATTTGATATTTTGGAGGGGCAGCGCTGTATATAAATTAATGTCATGTTTAAAAGAAATTCTCCTAAAATGAATACAAGTCACAAAGCACAGGTGAGTCTGACGGGCATGTCATTAGCATTAGCAGGTAATCAGTCATAAATCAGCATTGCTTGGTAAATATTATGTGAACGACCACTAAAAGCTCTCTGGTTCCAGCTTCTCTTTCGGTTTGTATCTCTTTAAACTGCGTCAGGCCTTTCCATAGTGTTATTGTTTGTTGTTTGATATTTTCTGCTGGGTGTAAAACACAAACAGGTGTTGAACTTGAAAGTAACTCTGGTGTTAAAGTCTCCTCCTCTTCTTCTTTTTTAAGACTGATGTAACCATCAACATATCACATCCTCCCACACACATCACACAGACCTCCACGCACAGTGTTGCTCTGACGGAGGTGTTTTTTTTTTCTTCCAATGTGTGATGTATGTGTTTATGAATGGGGTTTGACCCGCTGCCACTGCATGAGAAGCAGTTCAGGTCTAATTCTGTGAGGCAGGCAGCTTTTTGTAAACGCCTCTGCTCTCTCTGCCTGTCAGAGCGTCTGAGCGATGCCACACATTGAACCGCACACAGGAACACGGCACAAAGACGACGACGCCGGGCTAAAAATACCCCGATCGCCGCACAGCGATGAGACGGAGACGTAGCACAGTTTACTGTAAATGACTGAAGCAGATATGTCCACTGAGAATCAACACAATATAAAAAATAAACAGGAGGGTTTCTTAGTTCTATAATACAAACATCACTTTAGAAACAATTCTCCTGAAATCACAAAAAGTCCTGAAATAACAAGCTGATGCTTTTAAATGGGAGGATTTGCTGCTTTTCCTTGATTTATATTCTAGATTTATTTTTCGTCACGCTAGCAGCAATGTTTAAGATTTAGTTAAGACAAGTTTAGACATTCTTGGTCAGTAGGACGGATCCTACTGACTTGGTTGATACTCTGAATTGCCATTTTTGTTCTCCGAATGGAATACTACTACATTTGCTAATTTTGAATCCAGCTACAATGGATTGGTATAACATTAGGTACAAGAAGAAAGAAGACCCCTATGTGTTGAAGATGAACTGAGAATCAACACACAAGTTAAAGACCTGAAAACGTGATCACAAATCTTCAAGTGGAGCTGAAAAAGCATTCCAAGAGCACCTATCTCTTCTATGGTGATGGGTTTCAGTGACAGGATCGGCAGCTGGGACATAAAGTTGGGAGGAACTTGATCGTTCCAAAGATTAACTCATCATCTCTCCAGTGCAGAGTCATAGTTGCAGATTATTGATGGGTGGATATCATGGTATTATTGGTAGCTGATGAAAGCATGTGTCAAACATTTGCTTTCCAGGATGAAAAAATATTGGATTTTGAGTTAAAAATACACAATATGTGACCTAAAAAGGTTAAAAGGGCATTTTTGATTCCAGCTCAACTTTAAGTAATTTATAAAATTAAATTTTCATCAATAAATGTGCAACAAAAAGTTGAAGTTGAAGTTTGAAAAGAACATTGTTTCTCATTATTTTGTAGTACTGAAAAAGTCAGTAAAGCACCATAGGCATACATCCATACAGCTGCCATTGCATTTTGATATTGAAATATTACTTAACCCTTAAGGCGCTTTAGCAGACCAAACGTGTATTCAGTTTACATTCAGTTTTTAAGTCACAATATATCCATCAGGCTAATTGTATGAAACTGTATCACCAGCATATGTGTTTTATTATTATTTTTCAAATCCTTGCAATTGCAAGGTGTATAGAATAGGAGATATCCAGATATGTAACACTCGCTCACCTGGGGCCCCATTTGGTCCCATTGACACCCATTATAACCACTTATTTTTGATAGACTGTAATCCTGACATATTATACTGCTTTCCTGTGAATACCTATAATCGATCTAAGCCTCTGACTTCAAAATACAGGGGAAACAGGTTTTATGTGTGATGATCCCCCACAAACCACAGGGCCAGCAGATCTGCATCACATAATGTTCCAATGGGGGCCTGGTTGTCTTTACCTTGCAAAATGGATGGCAACAAAAAAAGCTGAACACCCCCAAAATGGTCTTGGTGTGTTGGGGTTGATATGAAGAGTGGTGTGAATGTGGTTGAAAATATATATATATATTATATGTATATAATGTGTGTGGTTGTGTGTGTTTTTGCTGTGTGTTTTTCTTGATCAAGAGAGAGCCTCCTCTATTCCTTTGGCTAAAGTGATGATTTAGGTGCATCAGGGGTTCTTTTGACAAAAAGGCATAAAATAAATAAATAAAAACTTTATATCTATGCAATGCGGTTAAAATGAAAAAAAAAAAAAATAATTTTATCAATTATGGTTATTAATTAATGGGCAAATCAAGGCTGCAACACATCCCAAATATTCCACTTTGCACCTAACTTTGCACATATTCTGTGTTTTTCCCATTGAAAAAATCATTCATTCGATAATTCTTACAAAAAAGGCATAAAACATAACAAACTGGAAAACAATTAAACTCTTTATGTCTATGGCTAGGTCTGAAGTTGTTGAAAAGATTTGATGCAGTAAAAAAGATTGTTTTTATTTATATAGGCCTATTACATTTTTATTACACTTTTATGAGAGGGACACCTTAAGGTGCTGAGTGTAACGTCATTCTTAAGGGACCTGGTGTGCAAAGAAGCGATCAGCTTTGTAACCTCTTCCCGCCGACTTCCAACCAGCAAGAAGAGCACAGACAAAATGAATGAATGCAGAAAATCTTTGGGCTCCTGTAGGACAGCATGGATAACACATAGAAGCTGTTTTTTCAGGGCTTTAAGGTAAATGTAGTCGTAGTTCTGAGACAACTAAGATGAAAATATAAATAAACATCATCTCAATAGAGATGTATTTCAGGTGACATGGATGTTGAGTCTATTTTAAGTTCTCTTCTGCCCTCTGGCTCCCAACCATCTTTGTCTGGCTGGTATGTGCCCATCCACATGACCCCTGCTCTAAATATAAACATATCCAAGCAGCACCGCTAAGGTCACATTACGTCATCCCAAGCAGCACTCTCTCTCAATCAAGTAGCACTCGAGGACGTGAGCTGTGGACGTGTCAAAGGCTTTATGATATCCTGGGTCACCAAAAAATTCATCAGGCTGGTGTGAAAACGATGGGATGCAGTAACAGCTAGTGAGAGGACGTGACTGGAGGATACACAACTTTAAAGACCCGGTGGAAGAAAATAATCTCAATTGTGTCCTAAACTTGTGATGTAATTTATTTCAAGACTTTTGTCTGACATGGGTAATGGAATAAATAAGGTAGAGTATCAAAAACGCGATAATGAAATCACTCAGACTTTAGTCAACTTGTACTTTCACAACCCTCTTCTTCAATTTCCAACCGTCTTTAGGTCTTGCCTGATCTCTATCTGGGAAATATCAAAGGTAAGAGATCCTGCCACGTGAGTGAAGAACTATTTTATTTTCAGGATAATGGAACAGAGTGTGTTTCACTTCCTCGTTCGGAGGGGCATGTGGTGAGATGCTACACTGAGCTCGGTTTCTATAGAGTGGAGCGGCCACAATGTCGAGCAGAATGATTGAACTCGTGTATTTTTATGGTAAAAAAAAGAAATATGGCACTGTGTGTGCATGTGGGCGTCAGTGTGTGACTGTCTGTGAGCAGCTGGAGGAAACAAATGATTTGTGAGAGCTGCGGAGTGCGTGAGGGTTGGTGTGGGAGGGGATGCCCCATGGCGCGGGGGTGTCCCCGGGCTGAACTGTGTTCCACGTCTTTCCACAAAGCAGCAAATAATCATACGCTCGCTTTCTACTGAAGCAGCAAACCAACAAAACACATGTAATGGAGGGACCACACAGGAAAAATATGGATCACTTTTTGTAAACAGGACATGTTCAAGGAACCGCATGTTAAATAGGAAATTTAACACCTTTCATGTCATTCGGGCCTTTGAGCTTCTTCTGTTCATTTCTGTTTTCATATTTTAATATCTCGCGTCTGCTTTACAGCATCAAGTGTGAATAAGTGTGAGGATGAATACCCCTGAGCTGTCCTCCACAGGCAGAACAGCAGCTACAGACGCAGTGAAGTTGAGAGAAATAATTAACTTTATGCGTTTTTAGGTAGATGATAAATAAGAAATCACTACAAAGCCACGTCATATAGAGACTCTTCAAGAAAAGGAGGGACAATTCAGTAAAACAAAATGTTTATCTCAGTTTTCTTATAGGCTTCGTTTAATTACTTAGCTCAAGAAAATACACAATAAAGTAACTGTTTCATAGATTTCATTATGTGGTTTGAATTTATCAAATTCCGTTTGTGTTAAAAGCTGAGATGGCCGTTTCTGCTACTCTGCTAAGCTAGTTATGTTAGCTTTAGCAGGAATTTAGCATTAACTGGATTCATTTTTATTTCCTTTATTCTACATGGTTGCATTTAGCTACTGCCTCATTTATCAAAGATAACAGCAATAGGGGAAAATATTAATAAGCTACCTCTGTCTAACCAGCTAATGTTAGCTTGTTGAGGCTCCCTTGTTTTAGGTGATAGTCTGATTTTATCTTCTTTGTGGTGTTAATAATAATAATGATTTTATACTGTTACACTTCACCAAAGAAGTAACTGTGTTTGGGCTTTTTAGTGCTGCGTCCCTGGTCTCGGCAGAGCTGTCGGCACGGTGACACCCTATAAAATATTTATGACCAAACGTGTCTCACTTTATTTGCTTCAAGTCACTGACTTACAGTTTAGTTACATAATAATATTCTGTTTCCTCAGCAACTCTATTGAAGATTTATCCTCATATATTTATCAATATTCCAATATTGTATCAGTTCCTGTTTAGTCTTGCAGTCTTGCATAAACTGGTGATGTGTGAAATTGTATGTTTGTTGTTTGTTGCATTGGTTTGTAGGTCACAGACTCATCTTGGCCTTGCATAGGCAGCATCAGCATCTTGCAAACTTGCAAAGCATGAGAAAACGTGCTCAAGACACATCTGTCCAAAGTAGAAAACATTTGGCTTCCTTTTAAAGAACAAAATTTGATTAGAACAATTACTGTTTCTTGCTTTGGGCCAAGCTGTTGGACTGTTTTAGAAACATTGGTTTTCCGGTTTTTCTTTCAGTTCAAAACAAGCAAAACTTTGAAGGCCACATTTGCTTGGGAGGCAGGGGGTTGTTGTTGGGCAGACAAAGGCTTAATTTAGGTCGGCCTTTACATGCGATGGCTTTTGATTGGATGGAAGGTATATTTGAGATTTTCTTTGCGCCCTTCAGATGCACGTGACAGGGAGCTGTTGGCACAGCACAACATCACCCACATCCTGTCCATCCATGACACAGCTGCACCCATCCTGGAGGTGAGCTGTATTCTCTTCATCTTATATGACCCTGTGACATCACACTAATCCTGCCATGAAACACACAGCCTCCTCTGTTACCCCCTGTGTGTCCATGCTACTCGTTCTCAAAGTGTTCAGCAGGGTGCCAATCTGCCCTTTTCTGATTTAATATATGCATTTGGGTTGCTACTAACACATATTTTTAATTTGTGATCAATCTGTCGTATGATTTTCCATGTAATTAATTGTTTAGTCTGGAAAATGAAAAAAAAAAGAAGAAAAAAAGTAAAATGTCCCCAAACCCTGAGGGGACATCACGCATTTGAGAAGCAGGAACCAGCAACTTTTCAGCTTCAATCTTCATTATACAGTTGTGATCCTTCCAAGGTATCAACATTGACATGTATTGATTATATGAAATGGACCACTTCTCTGGGAGTGAAAAGGCAGATGTTCTTCTTTTACACGAGAAGTCTTTCAGTCAGAAGACTTGGAATTCACCAGGTTTCACTAAAGAAGCAGGTTTCTGGTTGGCTTTAATATTGTGAGGGATCCCTGTGAATACCTGAACATTTGTATGCCGTTTTCAGTCTCCAATGCAGCTGCGATGCAGATGCAAGCCATCAAACTGGGAGACATTTTTCACACAAGATGCTTTGAGCTCAGCAGCTTGAAAAGCATAAAGTCTTGAAAGTGCAACTGCATTTACAGAAAAAAAAGGTTTCTAGCTTTTTTCACAGCTGCATTCTGATGTTTCCATTTGTGTACGAAAAGGAGAGAAAGGTGTTTTTCTTGAGAAGGACAGAACTGTGAGAACCTGGTATGTTGCAAGTAGAAATTAGGAAATATACATATAATAAATTGGAATATAATAATCTAAAAATAGCTGATGATCCGTTTGAATTTGATTGTCATTTTTATTTGAATTCAACCTTCCCCTCTCTCCATCCGCGTTTGACTTGTTTGAAAAACTTGATCTTCAGGGTCCGCTTTCACAACTTTCATCTTTTCTTGTTGAAAGCGAGCATGAAAAGTGCTCAGAGATTCCTCTACACTTTCTCCGTCCACGCTACTATGTTTCATTGAGCTCTGAAGAGAAACAGCAACTTGTATTACAGTATCACTACCCAAACTGGTCAACCACCAAAACCTTTTACAGGGCTTTGGGTTTGAAGTCACGTCTGCCCAGCAGCTCTTTAATCCCAGCTGCTCTACGAATCTCTGATCATGATCGTTTGATTTCTCTCGCATTCACACAGGAGTGACGCAGCGTTTAGAGCACTGTGGCATGATGATGACTCAGGTCTGTGTTACCAATGCGGCCCGAATGGCCAGATGGGATGGCGTATTTGCATAACCAACAGTCAAACTGCTGACTGATTGATTTCTTGGAAGACGGCGAGATAGTTCCTGAGAGAGGAAGGTAGAATTTGCAACCACCAAGTCTCGGAGGTCGGGCGAGCCCTTTACTGTACACTCTAATTAACATACTGCAAAATAAACGGGCAAGAAAATGAAATACATTTCTGCACGTATCCACCATTTGCGTGCACATTCATGTTCATGCTTTCTGCCTGGGTTTGATGAGCTTTAGAGCGATGGTGCAAAAAGTGGACTCTCACCTTTTTGATTTTTCGCACGTCCGTTAATGTTTAAGGATGGGGTGTGTGTGTGTGTGTGTGTGTGTGTGCATGACCTTTGCATGAGGCTGTGGTTGGTGTGTGCGAGCGAACTTGTCTGGAGCACTTCCAGAGCCCGATGTGTCCCAGAGGGCTCTGGGGTTTTTGCAGAGGTGCAGTCATAAGGGGACAGTATAGTTTCTGTCCACTGCATGTACCATCAGCTGCCAGGTGCACAGTGCAAAAACACACGTAACACACAGACACACACAGACACACACAGACACACACACACACACACACACACACACACACACACACACACACACACACACACACACACACACACACACACACACACACAGAGGTGAATATGGTGACCTACCACACCAGTGGGGTCGTCAAGGGGGCAAAGTTTCAGGGGCGGTCCCATACAGCAAGAAACAGGAAGTGTGTCCCAACAGATGACCCGACAGCATGAGAAAGACCTTTTTGGGAAAAAAAATGTTGCACATTCATTAATTCAGCAGGTTTACTTGCAGAAAATACACCTCATAGTGTTGTTAGAGTCTAAACGTCTCCCCCCTCCCTCCCCCAGGACATGACGTACCTGTGTATATCTGCTGCTGACCACTCAAAGCAAAACCTGTGAGTACTTATGTGAAATACAGAAAGTACACTTCTGCAGTATTGATACCATCTACTATCTGAGTGGAACTGCAAGGACATAAAAGTCCAATAAGAATTTAATTTCATCTTCACAGTTTGACAAGAACAGAATGTTTGTATGTAATTTTTGCTTTCATACACATGTGTTATATTAATATATATTTCTAATAAAGTGTTCTTATTCTTGCCACATTTTTTAAAAAACTCATACAATCCCTTTAATGATTGAGTAGCCAAAATGTTACTATCAATAACTCATGTACAGTGTCTTATGGTTGGAGGGCAGGTTCTTGCTGTCAATATTTTATGGAATAAAAACAGCAGAATAATGGCTTTTTCATTATGGAATCAATTGCTTAATTGAGAAATAATTCTTAGAGGTTTAACAAATACTCTTATAAAATATTATTATAAATATATCTTATTAAATATGGTCATTCCACCAGATTTCAGTACTTCAGAGACAGCATCATGTTTATCCATGAGTCCCGGCTGAAAGGAGAGGGCTGCCTTGTCCACTGGTGAGTGAGAACAAGTCATACAACCACTTATGGATGGTTTCTTTTCTTTTGTATTAATAATCTTAAACTCACATGTTAAAATCATACTTCAATTTGAATGATCGAACAAAAGGGATTTGCAGTCTTATTTGGTCGGAGCTTATTTACTGCATAGTAAGCCAACTTGCCATTCCTATTTTTATTCATAAATCATTAAGCTTTAATATACTTGGTACGATTTGGAAATGGTACGAAACGGGGCCATTTGCATGTGAGGATGTTGAAAGCAAGAAGCATGAATATTCAGATTTAGTTGATTTTTGTTTGGATTTTTTGGAGTATTTGCCTCAAGAGGATTATACTTACTGGAGGTCTTCACATGTGATTAAAGTAGTTTTCAATTTCAACCACATGTATTTCACCAAACAGGAAAACAATAAAATTGATGTCTTTCAGTGTTCATTAAATCATCTTTCATCTTTCCTCATAACAAAATCATGCATTTAGTCACGGCTTTAGGGGAACAGGGGGGGGTTTCACTTCATTGTACATTAAAGAGGAGAATCTGAATATGTGTTGATAACTATAAGTGGCATCATGCTGTGAGGCTGTGTGCTCTCAGTGTGGCAGGAGTGTCCCGCAGCGTGACTCTGGTGGTGGCTTACATCATGACGGTGACGGGTCGCGGCTGGGTGGAGTCTCTGGCGGCGGTGAGGGCGGCTCGGCCGTGTGCGGGGCCCAACCTGGGCTTCCTGCGGCAGCTGGAGGAGTTTGAAAACACAGAGCTGACAGAAGTGAGTCACATCCTGCTGAACTTATCATCACTGGCACTTTATAATATCAAACACCAATTTGGATTATTCTTACAATCAGCAGTAGCCGGCCAGTAGCTGTTTCTGTAATTACCAGTTATTACTGCATTGTTACGTGGGATTCAAAATGTGTATTCAAGCACAAGGGATCAGCAGGAAATGATGCAACAACATATTAGACTTGAACGTCAGGTTATGTGGACAAAAGTCGACTATGAGATGCGTACGACTGTATTTGACGACATTATTAAAACAATGACGTGATGAATGCTTCATTGTCCTCTCTGGATGAACGTTACACTTTATTTTTAAGATATCTTTTGGCAGGTTTGCCTTTTTATTTGACAGTTAAGAAAGTGTAGTAGCAGACAGGAAGTTAAGGGTGTTAACGTGCCACAAAGGGCCGCCCGCGGCTGGAATCGAACCCTGGACGTTATGCGCTGTGACCACTCATCAACATGTTTAACTTCTGACATGTGCAACACCTCATACTATTCACACTCTGTAGCCACACCCACCAGTGATGTCACCGTGTACCGACACACCCTGGAGTACACTTCTACATCACTGCAGAGGTCACAAGAGCAAGATTTTAGGGTGTGTTGAGTAAAGTTGCTCTTGAAGGCGTGTCTGCTGCCCCTAGTGGACAATAAATGCATCATTTTGAACACAGCATTGGCACATGCATCTTATAGTGAGCGCATGCTTTTATCGACACAAACTTTGGATGTGTTGTGGTGAAAAGCCCACGGACGAGAGGTGACGGTCACTCAAACGAGGGCTCACACTTTGATGGAGGATTTCTTCATCCAAGCCTTTAATTTGTGTTGTGATCATTTGTGGAAAACGTTGCTGTGTTAAGTGAGCATGCTTAGCTAATTATCTGGTTTCAGGAAGTTACACACATTGCCAGACACAGACCTCCACCCTATAAAACAACTTTAACCTCCTCTCTTTTTTAAATGCCACCTCCTTGGATTCTGTCTCAGCTGTCATTGATTCACCATTCACATCCCCCTCTGCTCTCCCCTCCAGTATCGGGCCTGGTGGAAGGACCGATATGGGAACAACTCGCTCAGCGATGATGAGGAGATGGAAAGCCTTTTAACTCGTAAATCTAACAGCAGCGGTGCCGTAACAAGCAGCATCACCGCTGCACGTACATGAGCAGCGCCTGAAGAAGAGTGAGGTGTCTCCTGAACGCAGACAGCTGGGGGACCGGGGGGCTCGGACCATTAAGACCCACCAAGACCACACCGGCCGGTTGCTTTCATCCTCAAAGCTACAGCAGGAACCCGTTCTGTATCGATATGATATGTCGAATCTCATGTTGTAACGGCGAAGCGTCATGTGACTGGGGGTTTTCATGTCATTATCTCGGTCCCTTCGCCGTGTTCTTGCCCCCAACTGTCAAAACAACATGCAAGGGCAGTCAAGCATGACACCAAGGAAATATGTACATAAAGTCCACCGTGTGAACACGCTCCCCTTGTTAGTTATGTTATGTCTTTGACTTGAAATATGACTACTCTTTTACTTTCTGTAGACGGTGAAAATACCGACTCTTCCAGTGAGCCGGTATCAGAAGCAGAATTTACCCTCCGTCATAAGTTTATTCCTTGAGTGTCATTTTTGTTTGTTTTGTAAAAAGTGGTCTGAATAAAACTCTCAATGCCATTATTACAAATATTTATAGTAAAAGCGTCATTTTAATAACAAGAGCTTGGGCTTGTGTGATTTACACCTGTGAATTTGCATTTTGTTGAATAAAATCTATTAACATGAGGTTTAAATTATCAAGTTTACATTTATTATCTATTACCTGTACTAATGCATTAATGTGAGAATTTTACTGTAATTAGTTGAGGTGGATTTTTAATGACTTTAAGTACTGCTGGGTACTTCACTCTATAACAATCCATTTTGTCAGCTTAATGAAAGTCAGCTGAAAAAATAAATGTGCAGTAAAATACAAATTTAATGAAGTATAAAGCAGCAGATTCATTTTTAACTTTTTTGTGATTGTTCTTTTTGTTATTATTAAGAAACAATTATTCATTTTGGCTTGTTTTTCTCGTGAGCCCATTCCTCTGCCTTAAAGGTGCCGTACAAATAAAGTTATTATTACAAATACAACCAACCCCCGAGGGTGACACTTAACTTAGATCAATCTCATTAGTGGGGAGACAAAAGGCAGCGATACCAAGTGTTGAGTTATATTATATCATATTTGAGTTTATACTATTGTATATTGTATACATTATACTTTATTTAACTTTCTTTATATAGTGGTAATATCTGATTTATATTATACTTTCCTTGTTAATGAATGTTAATTATTTATTATCCTTATCTTTACCACTATTATTATCTTTTACCACTGCGGTACGAATAAAGGACTATCTTATCTTCTCTTATCTTATGTATACTTTTAAAACTTTTTTTCATTATTATTATATGGGGGAAATATTGTAGACAACAGTATATTGTATCCAGCTGACAGCTATTGTTACTCATTATTTTACAGATTAAGATTTTATATTAAAAACATGCTGATTTTAATGAAATATGATGACTGTGGATTAAACCATCCAATGGTGAGTTTCACACGCACGCACACACACACACACACACACACACACACACACACACACACACACACACACACACACACACTGATAGTCTTATCTGTAGTCCTGTTGCTGTCTAATTGTCTATCATTCATCACAGCTGTTCCATATAAATCCTCCCAGATGTTTGTGTAACTCTACAGTTACTTTTCGTAAAGCTTTATCATTTCACAGAATTGTTTTCGTCTCCGTCCCTCGACTTTCCACGTGTGCGGGTGTGTGACACTTCTGACTGACGCCGGCAGGGTTTCCCCGGCGTCTTACTGGAGATCTGCTGCTGAGGGCAACGATAAGCTTCGTAGGAGAGAGAGAGAGAGAGAGAGAGAGAGAGAGAGAGAGAGAGAGAGAGAGAGAGAGAGAGAGAGAGAGAGAGAGAGAGAGAGAGAGAGCAGCAGCAGCAGGTGCGTCCTCCAGCATCCCCGGCTCCGTGTCCCCGCCCCCCGCTGCGCGCTGCACGCTGGAGGATTTAAGCGGCCCCGCCGTGATGATGAGGGCTCTCGCTCTATCTGAATGACTGATTTCAAAAGTTGACGGGTTTCGAGTTTCACAGGTTCGAGACTCGACACGCGGCTGAAGCGAACAGCGAGTCCGCGTGAGTCCGCGTGAGTCCGCGTGGGAGGTCAAGCTTAGTTACTTGAGTTACTTTCTACTTCTCCGCTAAACTTAGTTTCCACGCGACGCGGCTGTTTGAGATGAACCCAGATCTGGATTACGGAGGCTCCGGGAGCAGCGGGAACGGGAAGCTGCGCCAGTGGCTCATCGAGCAGGTGGACTGCGGCAAATACCCCGGTCTGGTGTGGGAGAACGACGAGAAGAGCATCTTCAGGATACCGTGGAAACACGCCGGGAAGCAGGACTACAACCGCGACGAGGATGCCGCGCTTTTCAAGGTAAAATGCCCCCACCGTTAGTCTGAGGGGATTTTCAGAATAAAAGAGTGAAAACGTGTGTAAGTGGGTAAAATCCTTTACTTTGAAGACCTTTGATGCTTTTAAAGTCATCAGGGTGAAATATAGCTACATGTATTATTATTATTATTATTATTATTATTATTATTATTATTATTATGGTGCTTTTCAGTCAATATGTCTTGGTGAACTCAATCATGTCACCACTTTTTAATGTCTCACTTAATTTGTAATGTAATATTAAATGTCAGAAAATAATAATCTCAACAAGTTCTCAGAGACAAACGTGACTTTACAATTCTTGTTTTTGTCTCTAAATCAAAAGGCACTAAAAATAAAGAAATATTCACACATCGACCACTTCTTTAAGCCCTCCCTATAAATAAACTGTCCTTTTCTTGAGAGGTTGTGAGCTACAGACATGGAGTTGAGTTTGGAGACGTGGTTGTCTTGTTTGTGGAAGTTTTACCGGTGACCTGTCTGCAGGCCTGGGCGCTGTTCAAAGGCAAGTTTCGGGAGGGGGTGGACAAGCCAGACCCGCCGACCTGGAAGACTCGTCTCCGCTGCGCCCTCAACAAGAGCAATGACTTTGAGGAGCTCGTGGAGAGAAGCCAGCTGGACATCTCAGACCCGTACAAAGTGTACCGCATCATCCCCGAGGGGGCCAAGAAAAGTCAGTCCCACCTCAAACACCTCAAACACCACACAGTCTGGAAGAACTCTGTTTGACATGCATGATTTTATGTAGAATGTTTGTCGTTTGGAAATTATTTCCATTCATAAACTTTTCTAATCAAAAAGCCAAATTACCAGTGAAGGTCATGCTGCGTGATGTCAACGTGTGTGCTCAGATTTGCTCTTCTCTGTCTCGCCTTCAGGACCCAGACAGGAGGACAGTCCTCTGAGCCCAATGAGCTACCAGGTGCACACCCCCTACCCTGCCCTGCAGACCCAGGTGATTTTCATACACATGGAAATATGAGAGAGAGAGAGAGAGAGAGAGAGAGAGAGAGAGAGAGAGAGAGAGAGAGAGAGAGAGGGAGAGAGAGAGAGACTGCACTGCACACTGATGGTAGAGGAATGATACATTTCTATTATTATATATATTTGTTTGTCTTTTAAGATAGTAACTCTAAAGATATTTAAGGACTGTGTGTAATACAAATATATATTTATATTACCAACAAACACTCTAATGTACAACAATGAAAATGCATGTAATAGGTTTTTTAAAGTGTATTATTACCATTCAATTGAGTTGTGGAGCTCCTTTAATTCTTCTTACGAAACAGCACAGAACCTCGCCAATCTGAGGAATCCTGAGAAACAAAATGAAAGAAATGACATCATCATAATAACCACGTTCATTTGGAAGCTGGAGGATGCATGTGTCCAGTACAGTCATGTGTTGAATGCTTGCGTGTCTGTAGATGCCGTACGTGCCCACGCCTGAGTGTGGCTGGAGAGACTACTGTCAGGAGCAGGCCTCCCTGCCTGAGCTGCCCTTCACTCAGTGTCCCTGTCCCCCCCGCAGCCTGCCGTGGCAGGGCCAGTCCGTGGAGAATGGTACGGTACTCAATAATCCACTATACCTTTCCCCGGCATGCAGCATCTGTGCTGATGTTGAGCCCTTCTGTTGCTCTTTGTGCAGGATACCAGCTCAGGGCCTCTATTTACTCATACAGTCCTGCGGACAGTCAGCCCTCGCCTTACGCACTGGACGCCAGCATCAGAGCTGCAGAGCCGCTGTCAGGTAATGAAATCACAAGGAGGAGTTCTGATTCTTGCATTCATCATATGACCGTTTGCATCAAGCATTTGTTTTCGTTCCCCACTGAACACCAAACTGGGATACGTGGTGTGTATCTGTCTGTCTGCCCTCTAGTGGCCAGAAGAGAAGTAACGCAGCTTGAAGGAAACTTGGGAGGGATGTTGGAGGGATGGCATTAAGAAAATAATCAGTCTGATGGAGGCACTGCTTTAAGCCAGCTTCGGTTTAAGGCCTATATGTGTTGCTGATACGACAGAAATGGCTGCTCTGACATATGACACTTCTAAGAAATGCTTTCTAGTGAATTAAAAACACAGACTGGACTGATGGTGGCGCTATTATTACAGTAACGCACCATCCAAACCGCAAAGTGGAGAGTCCAAGCTCTGAAAATAGTGCTCCACCCAGCTGACGCCACTTCCATACAACAATTTAGCGCTGTCCACTTTGTGTGACTTTTTCTCCAATGTCAAAAATGAGTTTTCATTTTCTGCCAAATGACTAATCAATTATTCCCTTAATCATATTAATATTTATTTACAGCCAAACAACCAGGAGCTCACAGTTTCCTTGTGATTTAAGCTAAAATCTTGACTGTTCACTACACTGAGAAATGTGGAAGGATTGACGTGACCTTTACCTGTTTGCTCTTCTCCTCCGATCAGATTGCCGCCTGCATGTGTCTGTATATTTCCGGGACACTCTGGTGAGGGAGGTGACCACCTCCAGTCCAGAAGGGTGCCACATCACCCCGTGCTCCCCGGAGGAGAAGCACTACCTGCCGTCTGGAGGTCCTGAGGTGGTCCCTCTGCCTGTGGACAGTCTCTCAGCCCAGAGGAGGGCGGAGGAGTGTCCCCCGAGCCCCCCGTCCACCTTGGAGAGGGGAGTGTTACTGTGGATGGGCCCCGACGGGCTCTACGCTCAGAGGCTGTGTCAGGGCAGAGTGTACTGGCAGGGAGGCCTGTCCCAGTACGGAGACAAACCCAACAAACTGGAGAGAGAGGTCACCTGTAAACTCCTCCACACGCAGGACTACCTGACAGGTGAGACCGCAGGGAAGGCCTGCAGCTAAACTCACAATGCTTCGATCTGGAGAGTTGTTCTCCAGATTGTCTCTGAGCTAAAAGTGTATGAAAAGTGCTATCGCAGTAATTCAGTTATATTTTGCTATTTAACATGTGCTGGAAAAAATACAAAAAACATTTTTTTGCATTTTTTTCACCCAAAATCAATAATTTTTAGGAACAAAATAATCTGTAATCACAGAGCTGGAGAAGGTCGCGAGTTAATCCTTTCAACGCCTCGCCTTTCCTGTTTCACTCTGAAGTGCGTCGCCATACAGAAGCTAGATGCTTCTGAAATGCTGTTTATTCACAAGCGATTTTCACCAGCCAGTCGCTATGGAAATACGGTTATCAGTAACACAAAGCTCTCTTCTGAAAGTAGTTTCAGACCCCGCAAAGGCACTTTTAGTAAAACACGAGAAAAATATGAACACATTCTTTTGTTTGCCAAATCAGAAAGAAACACCAACATCAATACAACACATCCGACTGTCAAGAAATTGAACCGTTAGAGGAAGGAGATTTGTCCTCTATGTTTAATAGCTTTGTTAGAAAAAAGACTGTATAAAAAATTAAAGGTAAACATGTAAAAAAAAAAATCTTTGAAGATTGTGGAACTACCTTCAGACAGAGTGGAAAATATAAATCATCAACTGTTTTTCAAAGTTGATTTTCCGGAAAATCAGATGCTTAGCTCAGTGACTTGTAAGTAATGTTGATACAGGGGCTAAGACGGACTTACAGTAAGTAAGTAAGTAAAGTTTGTGGAAACGTTAAAACTACAGCTCATTTACCGTAAGTCACATTAGATAAAAGCCATCTGAGAAACACATCCCCCCATCACTGTGTGTCAACCACAACTGTGGTAGAATAACTCTAAGTAGTATTTCACCATGAAGGGGTACTCGCATGACTTCTTCACGGCCACATCATCCTCGCCCACATGCTAAGCCAGCTCCAGCTGTGTAACAGCCTGTCAGCTAATCATGTATTTGCATACATGATGTGACCAGGACTTTCCATTCGAATCACCCCAAAGGTCATATCACTTCTAGAGAAATGCTACTGAATAAACCAGAATCGTGTTTTAGATGTCAGAGCTCTTCCTGATTTGACCTTATCTCTTCCCCCGACTACAGAGATCCAGAGTTACGGGCTCCACGGGCGGCCGCTGCCCCGTTTCCAGGTCCTGCTGAGTTTTGGAGACGAGTGTCTGGACCCGCAGAGACAACGGCGGACCCTCACAGTCCAGGTGACGGCCCATGCTGCAGCACTAGCTACTCTGCACATACTGTATATACTGTATACTGTTTGATCGGCCCAGCCGCGTATCTCCTCATAGCACCACTACACACATTCAAATTACTTTCGTTTTTGTCACTTTGCACTCTTCAAATGTGGTTTGGAAGCTAAAAATAGGATTTGAAATTTAAACCCACGATTTGAAAGCATTTAAGAACTTGTACAGAACTTCTCATTCAGAGATGCAGCACCAGCCCACTTCCAGACCTCTGAATCTGTGATACTTCTTTTCACTGGTTTAAAGTGTAAATAAGGATCATTTCACACACCTTTAATAGAATCAAATCTGCTATCTCAGCTTTGGATGAGGGGATTTGCGACACTTTTTCGACCTGGGAAGATCTGAACGGCAGAAAATAAAAACAGAGGTTCAACCCGTTTGATTTTCTTTATCTTTGTGATGGTAACTGAATACCTTTAGGTTTTGCAGCATTGATCAGAGAAAACAAGTATCACTTTTACAAAGCATTTTCACTGTTTTGCAAAATGTTATAGCCTATAAGAAATGAAAATAAGAGTTTTTATTTCATTAGGTCGATTTACAACAAACAACATACAATCCCACAGAGCTCAATCATCTGAGTCCCTGATCAAATTCAGTTGTGGATTATTATTTATTCAGAAACTTGAATGAGATAAAATGAGAATCAAAAGATAATTCTTAACCTTGGAAACAGTATTTTAAGAAAAAGTTTGTTAATCTGCCCAAGATTACCTGTTGCCAGGTTACCAATGTTCGGCAGTTTAATACTATCTCCGTGACAACTGAGTAAACTCCATCCAGGAGGAGGATCAGTTTGAGCTGAAAGATCTGGGAGGAGGGCAGGTTACGGGTCTTGGTGACGGACCTCCAGTTAGAGGTTAGCTGTAGCAGCTAGCAGCTAGCATTCAGCCAGTGTAAATGGTCTAACCTGTGTAAGGGCAGCAACACAAAGTTTTCTGATCTGGCGGGGAGTCGGGATCGGATCCCGGTGCTGGTCTTTGCGCTGGCTTAACTGGAGTTAGCTCCACTAACTGAAGGTCCATCTCCTCCCAGTGAAGTACTTTTCTAGTGGCGGGGAGGACAGACCAAAAGTAGGGAAGTCACATAGTTATCTAAACGATTTGATTATTTATAGTCTATTCTATCCATCCCTAGCATAGAGGTGTAACACTGCCCCCTATTTGTTTGGAGCAGGTGGTCAGAGCTAACACATTGCTTCTTTAAACACATTGCTTATGTTATTTTTACTACAAATCCGAATTTTCCCTCCTCAAACTACAGATTTTACTTTAAAAATGTACATTTTATTTTTTTAAATGTTAGTTTGGATCTTTTGATACTGATCTGAGTTCATTGACTCATGTCCCTGACCGGTCCGACCTTCTGGGGTTGCAGGTGGAACCAGTGTTTGCCAGGCAGCTCCTGTACTACGCCCAGCAGATGGGCGGCCACTACTACCGCAGCTACGAGCACCCGGGAGTCACGGACCACCTAAACCCCTCGGAGGACTACCAGAGGACCATCACACATCACCACAGCAGCAGCCTGCAGGAGTGACCTCAGTAGGTTCAAGTGACTGTTGGATACTTCGAGAGGCAGCAGTGACCTTTGACACAGGAGACGAGGAGACAAGAGGACAAACTTGGACAGTGTTATACATGAATATTATGGACGTTACGTGA
Source organism: Chelidonichthys spinosus (assembly GCA_029853015.1). NCBI lineage: Eukaryota > Metazoa > Chordata > Actinopteri > Perciformes > Triglidae > Chelidonichthys > Chelidonichthys spinosus. Next base: position 9,302,016 of record CM056826.1, read on the forward strand.
CAGTAGCTGTTTGCCCTGTAGGGTTCTTTGTATGTTTGTCAAAAAACAAAACAAAAAAAATTCTCCTTACATTTACATTACATTTATGGCATTTAGCAGACACATTGCAGATAAAGGGTCCATGTCAGGTCTTAAAGTAGTAGGTGTTCAGCAAGGATACCTTAAGTACAACAGTGCTATGATCAAAGTGCTACAGGTAAGAACATTTATTGGGGGGGAGGCTCTTTATTCTTTTATTTTATATTTTCCATACTGACTATGCAACGAAAACTGACAGCTTAGGTGATTGTACTGTAGAAAACCGTGAATTTTAGCGGTTTACAGTGATTTTTGTAAAAATACACTTATTCACTTTCTTGCTGCAGTTAGAACAACAGACTGGTACTCAAGTCAGTGAAGTAAACTTGCTGGAGCCAGCAGGCGGTTAGCTTAGCTTAGCTTAGCACAAAGACTGGAAACAGGGAAACAGCTAGCCTGGCTCTCACAATTTAACATGTTGTATTTGGTTTGTTTAATCCCTACAAATACATCAAGGTCACCATTTTATGTCGGTTGAAGCTGGGCTATTGTTATTTTTACAACAGGTTGAATCTGTAATGCATGGAAGCGCTAAAATGGTGGTGGCAGGCAGATGTTGTTGCACCCATTTAACAATATATCCCAACAAACTTGTATTTTGTTGTATTTTTATATTAAATCCAATGTCTTTGTATTTCTGGAAAACAGAAATTGACGCATGCACAGAGCTGGAGAAGGTTGTGAACTAATCGTTAGAACGATCAAATCAAATTCCTCCCAACGTTACGTCCTGCCTGTCTCTCCTGTTTCACTTGGAAAAAACACCACAATGTTGAAATGCAGCTTCAGCTCGACTGACCTCTGAACTCTGGAAGGAGCCAGGCTCGCTGCCCCCCGTTTGCAGTCTTTACGTGAAGCTACTCATCCTCTGATAGTAGCTTCACATTTGCTGTTGTGAAAGTGGTGTGGATTTTCTTGTTTAACTAAATTTCTTTGTTGCTAGGAGACACTATCACTGCCATTTAGTAAGTTATGAATGAAGTCTTGTGCCCGGCTGTGTTTGTGAGAAACTCTCAGGGAGCTGGTTTCAGATAAGCTTTTCTACTCAATTTTGTATCAAATACATCGTATATATTTTGTGTTACACATGGAATCTGAGAAAGCGCTGGAGTGAATGTTTGAGCTTTTTGTGGCTCAAAGGAGCACATTTCTGTAAAAAAAAAAAAAAAAAAAAAAAAATATGACCTCTGTTGGTATCTGTGTGAGGGTAACGTCAGTGCTATGCATGCTGCATCTGAACAGGAAGTGTAGTTCAGATGCAGGATGAGGCTGGTTAATCAAACATTTCTTTATCACAAACAAATGTGGTGACATCACGAGGGGAGGAGAGAGAAGAGGAAGAGGTCGGCCACGCTTTCCACGCTAGAGAACGTCTTCCTGGCTTCTGCTCACAGATTAGAGTCGGTTTCCACTTCCATGGAAAACAATCAGAAAACATTGTTTGCAAGAAGAGACGCTTTACCCTGAAAACCACGAACTACTGCCTTTTCGGAGTTGAATGTGACCCTCAACAGACTTTGTAAACAGTTCATCAGAGCTGCAACTAATCATTTCTTTATTGATTGTGTTGATTCACAGATTGTTAAGTCCATAAAATGTAAGAAAATAGGAAAAAAATAAAGACTATCACAACTTCCCAGGGCCTACCTCCAAACTGCTCGTTTTTCCAGAAAATGTATTCATTTTTAATAATTTATTTTAAATAAAATAAACAGAGAACAGTGTGTAGAATCAACCAACCTTATCCTTTAAATACAAATAATTTGAGATCTTGAAGACATTTCTGCCAATAAACATAATAAACGTGATGATGATGTCTGAAGAAACCCATCACTTTATCAGTCCTGATCTTTTGTGGAACGTGACATCGTGTGAAGAAGGAGACAACCAAGCCTTCTACAACTCAAATGTTACACATCGCAGCTTTTCAACAGCAGGTGTAACCTGTTATACTTAACTAAAAACACATTTTTGTAAAATTCAAAACGGCAATATCTGCTTTGGTGGTCCCTTTAGTTTAAAGTTATCCACAAAAAGTCAGATATTAATTGTTGTTGAATCAATAATTGTTAGATATTTACACATCAGATTATCAAAATGATGACACTAGGGTATAAAAATGATGCCCATAATATTGTAACAATATATTAGTCATTATTAACAATCCTGTTAAAGAAACATTTCCAGTGTGAATTTCTTCTGTTTGTAAATCCAGCTGTATGAAAAAAACAGCTCAATCTAAGTTTCCTCTGATGTGTCAAATTTCTCCATTCCTTTTAATTACCCACTCACGGTGTTTTTGCATATCTCGTCACCTTGTCTCCTGAATGGAAAAGAGTATGAATTAATATAGAGACGACAAAAAAAAAAAAACTAAAAAAAAAACTCCCCCTTCTCACCTGTTACTGTAAACAGAGAGCGGATAAGGGTTACACGCTTTGAAGTGATTTTGTGAATGAATCCGTGGGAGGGCAGAGAGCTAAGTTTAGAACTCAAGAGAATCAAAACAACTCCTGGCTGCCCTGCATGGCTTTCCCCTAAACACGGATTGGAAACCAAGACAGAGAAAATGGTCTGCGGGGCCCACGGGTGTCGACAATAACAGAAAGGTGTAGCCGAACGTATGAGTGGAGCTTTGTACATTCAGAAGTGGAGTTTGAATTGGGCCAACTTCGGCTGCTTGACGCAGCAGCAAGTCCACCTTGTCCTCAGATAAACTTCTCATGTGTGCTGTGGGCGTGTCGCTGTCTGCCTCCTCTGCCAGAGTGACTCGACCTGCCACAACCCGTACCTACCGCTCGCTCTGTGAAGTCCCTACACCCACCACCAGAACCACACTTTCTGTTGTTGCCGTCTTCCTCTGGGATCCAACTACAGCCTGCTCTGAATAACGGCCCACACCGCTCCCCCAAACCCGCACACGCCCTGCACCCCCCCTCCCAGACAGCTAGACGCTGACGAGGGCAACAGCATGAGTGAACTGGTGAGCTGGAGCTCCACAGATGAATGGCTTCCACCCGCCAGTTTGAGCTGTGGTGCACACACACACACACACATGCACGCGCACACACACACACCAACTGTCAGCAAGTAAGCACCCTTGCAAAATGGTTCACTTGAGTGTGAAAAACAGTATGGATTGTGTAAAGATAAGATAAGTGATCATTTTACAGACGCCTCACATGGCTGGCCACAAGACAGGAAGTATTTATACATGGAGTAAACGTGCAGACCTTTCCGGTCCGGGACTCCAGATACATTTTTGATGAGCTGAAAATCATCAGGAAAACACTTCGGTCTGAGATAGCCATCTGAGAATTTTCTACTGATTTCTCTTTTGTAAACATTGAACACATTCTGATCATTTAAGAGGGAAAATGTTGATTCGTATAAATCATTCTTTATATCTCAAACTCGGGCAGCTGACCAGGATAATATGGTGCTTTATTGTGTTTCATTATAAATTAATACACCTTTTCACTGAACATCAGTAGAGTGCTTTGAATTTGAATTTAGTTTAACACCTGGTGTGGAAATTGTTGACATCATCAGGTTAAGTAAGTAAGTACACTTTAAAATGCTATTTTTGTCAATGAAAACCAGCCAAGTAGAGCAAAACTCAGAGCTTGCTGCACTTACTTAAGTCAGTTATATTGGAACAACGAAGTATAGTTAACTTGATTTAACTGAACACAGATGAGTAACAGCTGCACAAGTTAAGTCAGTCTAACCAAATATCTCTACATTGGAATTAATCAACACAGCTGGCTGAAGCAAAATAGACTGCTTTTTGTTAAACTTAGGTTGATCAATTAATTAAGGTGGCCACCGGCCTATTGGTCAAATCCAACTTAACCAAATAATGTGCTTACCCACGTCAGTTATTGCCGTATTCAAAATAATATGTAATTATATCTAACACAATTCAAATAGTTGACTTGGATTAAGTCCAAGAAATTACTTTGTCGAGTGTGGATGAATGACGGAAACTTTCACTTCACAGACGCACTTTTTCAGTAAATATCGCAATATATCACAACCCAATTTCACGAACACCGCATATCGTGCCTTTAAATTACTATGGAGTTGAATTTCTTTGATATAAATGCCAATTCAAGGTTGCATTTGATGAATTGTAGGCTGGGCAGCGTATGGATGACTAACTACTTACAGGATGTTTGCAAACTTTGGTGGGAATGAAGGCTATTTGCCAAAGAACAAGTGTTTTTGGCGTAGTTAGCGCCACCATGTGGCCTCCTGTAGTTACATATAAAAGATACATAACTTAATCGGTTGTTTTGTTCTTAGTTGATTACGATTTTTTTTGTTGATTAGTCCTTTGATTCTTTGTGGAGAAACTCAGTTTTACAGATCTACAGAGTGCCAGTCGATTTAGAAATTGGGTTGAGCACAAAACGAATATATTTTGCCGCCATAAATCGTTCGGACTAATGTAAACGACAAAGCCATTTGAAGAAACTTAAAGTCCTGAAAGGCGAACAATGGAACGATTAAACACTTACAGCTCTATGACAACTAAACAAACTTGATTGGCTGTAGTGAGTCACCTAAAGAAACAAGTAAGTGGACCTTGAGTTGAAAACAGTTGTTTTCACAAAACAGCCGAATGAAAACATCACTTTAACAGCTAGTGTTCTTACTTTATTGGGCAGTAGAGATGGCACGGTACAAAGCATCAGCACCAATATAAAGATTAGGACAAATATTTCAGTCTGAGGTACTCCATCCTGGTTCAGGCCAACATCCGACTGCTGGACCAGAACATCGTGGAAACAAGCCAGTTTGCCAGTTGCACACTGCCTGTTAGTTACGTGGGAGGCTGCATGTAATTAGCATAACCAACATGACTGGGACTGTCCTACACAGTAACAATGAAATCAACTCATTTTGTGTCTTTCACTAGATTAGATTAACAGACTTCTCTGTCCAATCTGGTGAGGGAGAATTTGAAAGGGGATGAGTAAGCATGGGAGGTGAAGACACAGTTAAAGTTAATTCGCTGATTGAACATAGATAAGAGATCAAGCGTGCAATATAGTTGTAGATGGGGTGGATTGAGTTTATCTCTTAACCGGCTGGATGCAGGAGGGCTGAAAGCAGGTGAGCTGGAGCTGCATGCTGCTTTTAAACTTGTTCAGCAGCTCTTCCAACAACCTGGCGGGGAAACGTCAATCGCGTGAGATTAATATTTAAAGAATGAAGCAAATAAAGAAAATATTTTTTGTTAACCAGTATGAGACTCACTTCTTATCTGCTCCGCTGTGTAGCTGTGGAAGGGCGTCCAAAGCCAGTTTGAAGCTGGCACTAGAAAGGAGATGTTCGATTATAACTTTATTTAAAAAAAAAAAAAAACACATATTTATGAAAACTGTAAACCAGAAAATACAGTTCAAAACAAGTTTAATGCATGCCGACCTCCACCAATGAACACAAACACGTATGCACACACACATGCACAGGCGGCCCACCACAGTGCGTGCACACAGCAGAACCAGATTACTTTCACTTCCTTTCTATAACCCACCAAGTAACATAAATAGGGATTGTCGAGAGGGATGTGCGACTGCCAAGATTTATGTTTGTGACATTCGCTACCATAAATCACCGGGCTACATATGTGACTTCCCGTCTGTGCCACTATATGCATGCTTGTGCTGCGCTTACCTGCTTTCAGAGTTCAGGAATGAGGCGATGGCATCTCTCAGAGCACAGAGTTCAAGTCGAGCCTGAGGACGATGTAAGGGGGGGAGGAATGAAATCAAATGAACATCTCCAACTGTCAGTAGTTGGCAGCTTGCACTGAAATACAGCGTTATCAGAAATGACAGGTAAATCCCCCAAGTTTGAGGGTCGCCTTATGAGTCAGGGCGTTACTATGAGTGATAAACGGCTCTACAACTGTGTGAATGCGTGTCAGCACGTACCTGCAGGGCTCCGTTTTTGCTGAAAGAGGACACGCACTGCATCAGACGACACATCTCGTCCGCAACTGACTCAACAATTTTAGACAAAACCCGAGGTACCAGGTCCTTAGACACTGTGAAGACCTGAGACACACAAAGTTGGTGATGAAGGCATTAGAGAGATGGTTTGATGAAGGGACAGATCCGTGTGTAGGTGTTTGTACCTCAGCGTGAACTGTGATGATGTTGACAAGAGCTTCCTTTAAGTAGTTCCTCACACCTGAGGGGAAAGAAGGCACAGCATGGAAACACATAGTATTTCAAACATTCTCTCACCATGCTACAGGCAGGTGTGACTAAAGTGCAACACACACCACTGACATGGCAAAGAGCTGCATCCTTTGACATGTGAATGTGAAACAGGACGGAGGCGCATCCTTAGCTGCCCATGTGTTCTGCTCTTTAAGGATCGTCATATTTTACTGCTTCGTGATATGTTTGACTATTCAAATCAAACTGCGTCCGAAGATCAAAATCATACAAATACATGAGGCTGGAGGTGCGTTATTTTTTTTACTATACAGCGACGCAACCAGAGTCAACCAGGACAGAAGGTACTGAAACTGGATTTTTAATGCCTGTAGCACCCACACACCAAGGTGTGTCCCACACAAAAAGTGCAACAAGTGAAAGTATCATATCCTAGAACTGTGGTTTAGTGTCCAAAATGTTCCTCTTTCACATGCCGCCCAAACGAACTCACCGACGGGAACAAACCAGAGCAAAGCCCAACTTTCGATCAGTACTCTAACACTTTTAAAACTGTGTGATGAGCTGCTGCCCATCTGAGAATGCAACCTATGTTTCTACCATGCACTCTGAAATGTAGCCTCACATCCTGTGATAAGGTAAACCACATATAACCATTTAGGTTTCACCTGGATTTGGTGCATCGGGTGAGCAAACTAGACTCATGTGCACACCCACAGATAAACTCAAAGGCCATGAGACTTTTAGGGGGGCCAGTACAGTGATGTCACCGGTGCTTACAGTAAGCCATCAAAGAGCCATACTGAACACATGACACATCAAGAACCACAACAGCACAGATCAGACCAGATATGTCAAGTTCTCATCCCACAGGACTCTTAGGAGCCAATTCTTCATATTACCGAGGTCAGTTTGTGGTAACCTGCGGGTAATTTCCACCATCGTCTCAGACATACATTCAGTGTTGTGTGACACCCATGGAGAGCGTACAGAGGCCTTTTCATCCGTTGTCCTGTGCAGTACAGTACCTGTAGGTGTCTGGCAGTCTCTCCAGTCAAAGTATCCTGCGTAGATGCCGGGCTCCAGAGAGCCGGCGATGGGGTCAGCTCGTTCCTCAATGTAGGACTCAAAGAGTTTCCTGTCAAGTTCTCGTACGGCGTCGACACTCACCTGTAATCAAAAAGACACGCAATGAAGTAGAAATACATTCAGTACAGAACATACTGTTTATTGTCACTTTGAAATCCAAGCACCTAAGCAGACAAAGAGCTTTACATTTTCCTCTCTTGCACACGTCAGCATGAACCGATAGTGGCCAAGCTGCCATTCAAGACCACGGCAACAGGGTTTTAGTGTCTTGGTCACGCTTGGACACAAGGATATGTATTTCTTAAAGCTCATAGTTATGAAACTTGAAGAAAATTCGATGAGGTTTTTAAAGAATTTCCCCTTAAAGTTAAGTCAAAAGTTATTCACAAAGCATCCGTGAGAGGTTTAAAGAGTTTCTTCAGCAGAGGAGAAACCGAAAGCTGAGCCATTTGCACTTGTTCATATCAAATACATGAAGTTAACATTTGGAGCTTTGTAAATGGTGAAGAGGCTATGCCTGTGGTTTCACAAATTTAGCTTTTTTTAAATGTAGGCCTATGACGTAACATCTATTCAACAGAGATGTCCATCACATTAAACAGTATTCATAATTGAGACTAAATTCTATGATTAGGATTAGGATTTTGCTGTCCATTCTATTCCCATGGACACACGGGTGTAGACAGAGTCGACCACACCTCCACCTCCACCTCCACCTCCTTCCTCAGAGTTGCTCTCAGAAGTTTTCTAAAACCCTCCGAAGCTTGGACTCCTTATGAAGTGAGGAGCTCTGTGAGAGTGTTTGAGAATACAACCATCAACCCAACAACTAATGGAGGATTAAAGGTCAACATGCTCTACCTGCTGAGCCAGAGCCACATGTCAGATCATTATCTAAAATGCCATCACCACTTATCTTCAAATTGCTTGTTTTGACCGTCTGAAACGTTTGTTTTCTGTCAAACAATAAAAATAAACGATATGACAAGTGAATTGAAACATCGTAAAATAATCAAAAGGTTCAATGGATGCAATCAAGCATGTACCACTTATATGCATCAAATTAGCAAAACAAAAACTACAATTACTGATTTGTTTTCATTTATTTATTTATTTTATTAAATAGTGATTTGCGTTAATGTTATTTATAACAATAACATGCTTTGGCTGCATATCCTGTTTGTAACATTTTACTGGTTTAAGGTATTTTACTTTCTGGTGGTAAATGATGATGCATGATCATATTTGAAGATTCAAATCTAGATAAACTGTCATCCCTAACTGCCCGACACGAGAATGCTAAATCTAAATCCATCTTTCAAAGAAAATTATGCACACCACTTCTTTGTTTTGTGAATCAGCCATTAGTCATCGTGTGTGTGTGTGTGTATGTGTGTGTGTGTGTGTGTGTGTGTGTGTGTGTGTGTATGTATGTGTGAGAAAGAGAAAGGAGTTCAAATGTGGAAATGAGCTATCATGACAGTGACCTTTACTTTAGTTTCTTCAAAGAATAGAGCAGCGTGTTAAACCAACCCGTGTGATCTTCTCGGTGCCTGTGAGGCCGTGCTTCTCAAAGTGGTTGGCCAGGTTCAGGAAGGTGCGTCTCTCCAGGTATTGGCAATTACTGAGGATGATCAGTAGACGCTGCTCCTATACACACAAAAATAAATACATGTTGATACTTTTATACTTGTGAGGACATAATGCATTCCCTCGTCCCTGACCTTACCTTGGTGTAACCTTTGCCCTTAAAGTCTGAACCCTCAAACCGCCCTCTGAAGAAGTGAGGACTGAACAAAATGTCCTACTTTCCTTAATTGTCCCCACTCTTCACTTTCTAAAACATGTCCTCTCTTTTCTAAGTTAGCTAACTAACTAGAACAATATTCTCATCTGCTAAAAAGCAGTCGCCTGGAAAAACCTCTCTTTTCAAAAACATCTTCTTAACACCTCGTCATTCCCACAAATCCTAATCTCCTAAAATATTCCACTTCATCCTAAGTGTCCTTACTTTTCCAACTTGTCCTCATTTTCAAATGATGTCTTCGATGTCCTTAACTGTCTTTACTTCACAAATTCTCCTCACTCTCAAGGTCTCAAATAAACAAACACTTACAAAAGCACAGCAACTCATTAATGCATCACGTGCACACAGACGCCGACAGCAGGGATCATGATAAAATGGTAAGCCTAAATGTCAACAACCACAATTGATGTCGTCATTGGCAGCGACTTGTTTTTCACACTCTATCTAACCAAGACTGCAGCGTTAAAGAGCAGATAGGAGACTTCAGTGGGCGGATGTAGCCTGATATCTATTGAGCGAGGGCAGCCAGGTACCATCTTCCTTTGTATGCGGTGGTTTCTAGTTTGCCAACTTCTCCATAGACTTCATTTCATGAGTAACACCAGTCTTAATGTCGATCAGCTGCATTCAATAGAATCTGGCTGCCTAACCCCTGCCACGCATATTTGGGCTGGGGAAACCCCGTCTGCACCTTGCTCCATTTCCCCTTACCAGAAGCACTATACGCCATGCTCTTCCTCCTCCTCGTCTTCCTCCTCCCCTGCTCTTAACCCCCTTCACTAGCATCTCAAACAAGTTACAGGAAACGAGGTTGTATCTGCTTCTTGTCCACAACCAGGAAACAGCCTGATAGCATTTCGTGGTTTGAATGACTGAGACAAGCGCTTGGACTGTTGTGTAAAGGAGCCAGAGTGGGCTTTCAGGTGTATAACCCCAAACTGTTTAAAAAGGAAATAATAAAACAAAAAAAAACATCACGCTTACAGATGTTGGACTCGGGCCCTCGTGAACTCCAGTAAACCGATCTGGCGAAGACAGGTCCATGGAAATGTTGCTGCACAGGCACGCACGCACGCACACGCACACGCACACACACACACACACACACACAAAAAGGAGGAACGCGAGAGGAACATGAGTCAAGCACACTATAAGGATAGAAGATAAAGATATGAAAAGTCATCCAAATACTTACTGAGATGCATCGATGTCTCCATCTGTTTTAGTGCTCAGCTGCTCCAAGCAGTTTATGAAAACCTGCGATGAACACATGAACACACTTGACGTGCGTGGTGTGAAGGACATATACCGTACTCGTATCTTACTCTACGTGAGGAGCTCGCTCAGTTTAGATCGTACATAAACACAAGGTTGGTGTGGAAACACACTCACACAATGTTGCATTGTAAAAATATATATATATCTTTTTTGTCGATTAGCGAAAAATAAGAGGAGTCTTGTTTGTGAAAATGTAGTTGGAAAGTCGAAATAAAATGTGTGACATACTGTGTCGGACATTGTGAGCCTTTGCTCCTTAATATTGGATGAATTGACAGCCTGTCTTTCGTTGTCAAACTCTATATCAGACAATGCAGAACTCATTTTAGGCTGAATATGCCTCATTATTCCACTTCATATCTTTAAGTGCTCCTGCTTAAGTTATTCTACATGCTTTTTCTAAAGTTTATCGAGATGTCACTATCCTCACCTGAAGGTTTGAGCACCAAATCGGTAGGTGATGGATTTGTGTGTCTGAACTAGGACCAATGTTTTGGATTGATGAATGAAGATTTCAATATGCTTCTCTCAGACAAGCCGGAATCACATGGTTTAAAGGGTTTTCAGCTCCCCCTCAAGGGTTTGCAGGCTGACAGATCTTACCTTCATGATGTTCACACTAAGCTCTGTGGCCTGGTCCTGGACCTGGTCCAACTGCAACACCTGAAGACGGTCAAATACATCAGTTGTCATACGTTGTGTTTCTGGCTGCAATATTTCAATTTGAAGCAGTCCCTTTAAGGATGAATTAAGTTTAATATAATTCATCCTAAACACGATCATGATGTTTTTCAATGACATATGATTGTTTTACAGTTTACAGGATTGAAAGTGGATTAACCATAATATGGACTTACTCCCTCAATGATGACACAATTATGTATGATGATTCCCCATCTGTGGGAACTATTTGGATTAACTTCACCAAAGACTTATCAAGATGTGAATAAACTCTCATGGAGCCTTTGCAGGGAAAATGTTCTTAACTCCAGCTGCAACCACTGGGACTGCAGAGGTTTGATTGGACTACATTGTTTAGCCGTTAGCTGTGGTTGTGATTATCATACGACTACTTCTGCTACTCGAGTGTATTTGCATTGATGATTGCAGGCGATTATCTCACGTTGATTTCTCCAGGTTTGATCTCCAGGGGCTCTTTGAGCGCCTGCAGCATCTGGACCATGCTCTGTTCAAACTGCGAAGGCTGCAAAAACACCAGCGAGGGGGGAACGAGAGAGAACAAGAGAGAGAGAGAGAGAGCATGTAGGAGTATGTCTATTTGTCATTGTGATACGACATACTGCTTGAAGCAATAGCACATCCTTACCAGGCTAGTGATTCCCTCGTTATCTACGACCCAGTCCTCCTTCTCAGCGAGCCTCTTGACATCTGAGTGGACAAAAAGACAAAATATGAATTGAAAGATACAACTGGAAACCTCTTAGTTACAGTATTAAACTCACAGACAAAACAAATGAAGTGCACACAGAGGGTCATAACAACTGAAAATATAAACAGAATTATGAGTTTCTGTGGGAAAACCACTACATGATATTAAATTAAACTCTTTCTGATGAGACCACAATTTGACGCCAGTGTGGGGGAAAGTTAAGTGAAAACCAGTCACTCCTCTCAAAATGACCATACCTTACCACAAGTGAAACTGAGTATGTCTGGTTTTAGTCTCATAACACTTTCTTCATTACTACCCTGGAAGTTAGTATGAAGGTGAAAGGTGACGGATGAGGACGGTGACCACCAAAAACTCAATGGAGGAGTGATGCAAAACAGATATAAGCCTTTAACAGTTGTACAAACGAATGGGGATATTATGAAAAAGACAAAGAAAAACTGATCTTTTAATGTGTCCCAATTCAATACTACTGGTCCACTATATACTACTACATGCAAATTGTTATAGTATACAGTTTTGGCTGTTAGTACACGGGTACAGTACACTGTGCAAATAGGAAATGATACAATACATGCACCAATCAAACAGCCAATTAAACTCAAAAAGAGGGAGCTCCATTTGTTTCTAAAGATTTAATATTTAGATCTTCTTGGACCTGTTGATTTACACAGTAGAGATTGTTTTTAGTTTATGTAATACTTGTCCTTAGTTTTCCAATGTGAACACACTTCAAATCTGCTTAGAATCACTAGGTGGTTCAGAGACTGGACAAAGCTTGGTATTTTAATAATTAAAACATGTAAAATAAGATTATAAAAATACAATTTGCACCAAAATTTGTATATTTTTCATGTAGTTTTTAAGTATTTATCATTAGATTTAGGTCATCAACTAGGATGACTTTTGTCCATAATGAGCAGTGAATTTGCATGTTTTTCCATAGCTTACCATAAAATGTGCATGTGTACATATGTGATATTTTGAAAAGCATGATCATTTTCGATGAACACCAACTCCAACTAGATGGATGAGCGTTCCTTATAACCGATCCCAGCCATTACTGTCCCTGCTCACAGTCCACCCTCACCTTCTGTGGTGTGTAGCAGGGTCACCATGAGGCAGTGGACTCTAAGCTCCAGCAGCAGATCCTGGATCACCTGCAGCAAGTCATTTGGGATCTCCAGAGCAGACAAAGCGTCATGACAAGCCCTGGATGACAGACAAGAGAGACAACGGTCATCCAATCGTATTTCAAAAGCCTGCATATGTCACAACTGCACATAATCAGTGACATGTGTTCGAACCTGACGGTGTGTATGATTTGTGTAAGCCAAACTCCAGAGAGCTCCGTCTTGTTCTCCCAGCCTCCGTAGAAATTGCGCTCCCCCTGTGGCAGGGTGGAGGGGAGCAGAGCCCCCCGGACGAGCTTCACCAGCCGATGGGTCATCTCCTCAATCATTTTCTAACACACAGTGAGATGTACAAACAAGGTTCAGGTGTGTAGGAATCTCAAAAGAACATTTGTGTTTAAACAGTCGCATTGAAGCATACTTTAAAGTCATTCTGCCTCTGTCTGGCATTTTTCTTGGATTTTTCCACCTGCCCCGATTTCTCTCCAGTCTGCAGAGAAAAAACAAGAAACACTCATGTTTAAAATAATCTGCAAATTGAAACATCTCATCCATTTGTTGACATCTTTTTAAAGACGTTTTGTTAGGTCTGTTTGCCTTAATTCTGTAGATGACAGAGTAAAGGCAGACAGGAAGCATCAGGGGAGAAAGACAAGCAACAAAAGGTCCTCTGACAGAAACAAAGCTTACATTTCAATAATTTGATACGTGTCTTAACCAATAGGTCACCAGATCATTTCCACCAGCCAGAATTGATTAATTTAGAGTGATGGTTCATACTTTTACCATTTAAGATATATCAAAATAAAACTTGTATGGCTTACTTTAAGATTAAAATGTTTTTTTTGTTTATAGGGTTATATGTACAATATGTCATTTTCTAGTGCTTTGGTTTCACAATAAAATCAATAGAATAACAGAAGATGGACTTTGGAGACATGTTATAGTGTGGGATTATGGGAGTTCACCTCCATTGCAGTCAACTTCTCCCCCGTTAGGAGAAGCCACACAGGGGATTAAAAACAGTATTTTTGTGAGCCGAGTGCTTCTAAAGTGTACTCAGCTTGTTTGTCCGATGACTTAAGATCTTGAAATCTGATGATTACAATTAAATCCTTCATCTAGTTAAAATATATAATTCAAAACCGCTATCTAGTGTGTATCATGAAAATGGGGTTCACAACTGGATAAAAAAAATTACTTTATGACAATGTCATAGCAAGTGTATAGGGGTGACAAAATTAAATGTACATTTATTCTCACGTCTTGTCAAGGCTATTTTTTACCATAAGATTAAAATGGTTTTCTTTCAGAATATATTTGTTGTCAATATTTTTGTGTGTTGGATGGATTATCCACAGAAATACAAACACCCCTGCAAAGTGCTGTGGATATTAAAAAGGAATCTCAGAGAAGGATATCAAACTATCTGAATGGCTCGACACCACATGAGGCAAGCAGGACAAAATTATTTTGTGATGTGGTTGAACCCATGGATTGTGTGTTGTATGCAGTATTTTATTCTTGTCACTGTAAAATCTTCTCAGGAATTTACCTCACTGAAAAGACTTCCATTAACATAAGAGATCCAAAGCTTCCAGAAGTTGGGCAACTGACCGATGACCACATCTGACAGCTTCTCCACAAACTGCACCTGCTGCGGGGTTTCAAAGCGCCAGGCTGTAACAGAGACACACGCATACCTGTATTACACAAACCCACTGACACACAATACTTATCTATGGACTGCGGGACATAAAGGAGGGACTAGCAAACTGCACTGCCTTGAAAATGCTGGAGTGCTTCTGTAATTCAAGGAATCAAATAATCATTAACTTCCAGGCGGCTGTTGCTTGTACTTTTACCGTAATGCCTGATGTAAGGAGATACAAATGCAGGACTTTTATATAATGTGATTCCCCTAAGCACCGAACAGAGTGAAAAGTGTTACACACACAAACAAACAAATGCACACTCACAGTGTGCGTCAGACAGGGAAGCCCCTCTGAAGCACCGAGTGTGTGGCTGAGTTATAATGTGATTGCGGTACTCACTGCTGGGTCGGGGTGCTCGCAGGCTGCCCCCTCTCTTCAGAGACGCAGTGTGGCTGAGCCTGCCGAGAGCCGACGGACGGGTATCCCCCTCCGGGTCCAGAGCTCCGTCACCCACTGGCAGACAGTGAGGAAGGGGAGGGAGGAGATGAAAAATTAACTCAGAGAGAAAAGAAACACATACTTCAGATATCAAATAATCAAAAGGCCATTTTCATAATTCCACATTCCTCAATAAGCTCAGCAGGCTTTCACACCAAATAATCCTCCCTCGCCCCTCTCGGCCTCTCTTTATTTGTGTTCTGATCCATCTCTGCTGTGGCCCACAGCGGAGAGAATGTACCCTTGTTTCCAGAGTGGAGAAACAGAGCTAAGGGCTTTGCGAGCACTGGGGTGAAGTGGGTTTACATCGTTCCACACTGGGCTCAATTATGTCTGATCCTTAGGGACCGGAGCGCCACTAGATGGCAACAGGGAGCTTTGCAGCAACAGCGAATGAGAAAGGCCTTCTGCAACCACACACTCCTATCTTGGTTCATGAGATAACTTCAGTGCAATGACTCTATGAGATATCTGGAGGATAACAGAAGAAGGGGTGAAAGTTGACAAACGGGAATGAAAGTGAAACACTGAGGTGTGGAGAGGGGATCGATCTTACTACAGTGAAAATGAAACTCAAAAGACAAGTTCAGCAGCTTCAGCAAGACGCCTACATGTAGTTTTGTCTAAATGAAGAAAGACATTTCCAAAACATGTGTCTGACACACACAGAGAAAAGTGCACTGGTGAGTCACAGACCGAACGCAGCATATAAGCAAGTACTGTGAAATCCCCAACACAGGAGCAAATGTGGTTGAGCCGGCCGTGCACACAACTGAGCCATCCAGTCTAGAAAATGTAAGGAAATTCTCAACTGAGTCACATTATCTGTAAACATACGTTTTTTTTCACACACACACACACACACACACACACATTCACGCACACACGCACGCACACACACACACACACGCACGCACGCACACACAGCACGCACCACACACACACACACACACACACACACACACACACACACACACACACACACACACACACACACACACACACACACACACACACACACACACCATATGGAGTTACAAGGATGAGAGCTGCTGTTGATCCAGGTGTCGGCTGGACCCCCGGCGTCCTCAGAATGCACAAGTGTACGTGTGTGAGACAGTTTAGTGAGTGTGCATGTGTGCAGGGCCGCTTTAAGCATCCAAACTATTCATTATGTTGTTTCTTGTTGAAGAAGATTAAAATATAGGAACCGCTGCATATGTGTTGAAGACGCTGAGACAATGTAACTCCGCTCACTTCCTCATCAGGTCTGATGTTCTCTGCAGTTCAGACGAGTTCCTGTTCCCCAAGAGGTCACTTACCCTGAACACACACACACACACACACACACACACACACACACCTCTGCCTTTTCTCTCTCTCACACACACACACACACACACACACACACACACACACACACACACACACACACTCTGCTTTTTCTCTCTCTTACACACACACACACACACACACACACACACACCACACACACACACACACGCAAATTAATAATCCTAGTTGATGATAATTTTGCACACTACAGAATATATAACACACGTATTTTTACTTAAAGGTTTTGGGTTTTTTTTCCCGCACACATTTACTGAAGAACTCAAAAGCACTTAAGCTTCTTGCTGTAAAGCACTGACCACCATATTTTAATTTAAAGTAAGATCTTTTGAGGCTTTGACAGGTGAGAAGATGCGTCTTGCAACCAAAAGTAAAGACAAAAGGGGGGGATGAAGTGAAAATGAGCTACAGCAAAAAAACTGCAAAAGGTACCAGTGTCTGCCATGCAAATGCATTTTTAAGTCTTAATTTTAAGCTTATTTATAGTACATTTAAATTATACAAATTGAATTATAAGTTCCTGGATTTATTGGGGGAGATAATAAAAGTATACACCAACTGAAGTATAATAATGAACACATTTCCACTAGAGTGGTACTGACTGAGTTTTAGAATCACAACCGTATGTTTCCCAGTCAAATGTACGAACACTAAAATCCCTCTAATTGTTCACTGACAAACCAATTTTGCTACGAACAAAATGTCTTGCTAATTGTATTGATATTGGCAGAAAAAGCCCTGTTCAGGAAATAAGAATACTGCAGTATATAATTGAATCGGGCACAGTCACATCGCAGCGCCGGGGCGCCATGGGAGTGTTTAGACATACGGAAGCAACTTGCGCTGCTATGCTTCTTCACAAGAAAACTGGAACTTCAGGCTTTTGGTTTCAACAGAGATGGATGGGTCTATTTCCCATTTATGGCAATTTATGGGGTGATAAATGGAATCATAACTCCACCAGAACGGCCTCTGACCTCATATTCTGGACTCGGAAACACAGGAGACAGAGGAAATGACATCAGTTACTGCAGACTTGGCAGAGAACTAATCCCTGCCACGTGTGATGACAAAAGCATAAAAATATGGCTTTTAAATACACTGAGCTGGCATACGTGATACGATGAGGAAGAGGAGGCTGCCAGTGGAGTGGTCGGCTGTGAGGTACCCGTAAGGGGAGATCTGGCTATTTGAGAGGAGGGGTAAGGGCGGTAGGGAGGAAGAGGGGGGTTGGGGGAATGTAGTGGATGTGGTTTTGTGATGGTAGCTGTTCAAGGGCTGTGTGGGTGGAGGGATGTTTCAAGAGGCACGGGTTTCGTACTTGTGCGAGAGGTGAGCAGCAAAGACTGGGAATGGTAAATAGCTACCAGGTGTGTGTGTGTGTGTGTGTGTGTGAGGGGAAGATGTGGGGAGAGAGGGGCTCTCTGTAAAGTGTGACAGCAGAGGGGACACGAGACAGCTGTGGCAAACTACAAGAGTAGAATTGGCAGAAACACAGGGATTGTGCATACCTTTCTGCATGTGTGTATGCTTTTGACGCTAGGCTGAGCATCCAATGTGTATTATCAAAAACAAAACATGTAAACGTTTCCAATGTTCTTATAAGTGGTCATTTTTATGCCATTCAGTCAGCTGACTTGGAATTCTGAAAAAAAAAAAAAAATGTTGCTGTGAGTTCTCAGCGAGCAACTTCCATGTTGGAACACGGTGTTCAGTTAACATCCATGTCAACAATGCAGGTTTCAAATTGTTCCAAATTTCAGTTTTTGCAAATGTTTTGTTGAGAAAGACGGAATGTAAACAGGATTGTGTTTATTTATGAGAAAACGCCACACGGTACCTTTGAAACGACCTACATGTTCCTTACAAGTGGCCTCATGTGGTTGTGCGAATCATGACTGTCTTTTGGTGGCAGAGGCGGAGGTGGCGTGACGTTATTCATGCCACCGCAGAAAAGACTGCAAGGGGGGTTTCTTTTGAGAAGGGAGGGATCTTTCTCGAACTTTAACCAAGTAGCTTAAGTAAACTTAAACAGAGCTTCACCAAAGATGTGGCAGATCAGGAAAAGCCATGCTGGTCATTTTGAACAACACTGCCAAATTACCTGTTACGTGTTTCAGGTAGTAGGTTGTATTAGAATATTTGGATGTAATGTTTCTCTTGATGAAAAAATATTAACTGTCTTATACTATTATATTTAAATGAATAAATAACTATAAATGTGCATTTTAACAAACCATCCGTTTCACACTAGCTGGCTCGCATTTGATTTGCATGCAATTTCAGATTCACTCCCTGACACATGCTGCTCTGCTGTGGAATGCGCGTGTGGACTGAAAAGGGGCCATCCGTGACATGATGATCTAGATGATATTTAACTGTTGAGAGTCAGGGAACACACCAACCCCCAGATCCATCAAGCCTGAGCCCCGGAAACCACTGTTACCCTTAGCATTAGACATGTTTATGTTCCAGCTGCACTATGTGAAGGAGCCACCCACTCACAATGTATTTGTATGGGTGCCCTTGTGTGAGTATGTGTGTGTGTGTGTGTGTGTGTGTGTGTGCGTGCGTGCGTGCGAGTGACGAGCATGCGTCTAAGCGTGGTTAGCGAATCGATGTTCTTCCTGAGCGGACGGTTTCACGTTCACATTTTTCTGCTGGCTGATTTAACAGAGGAACAGCTTAATTGGGGTTAATTGTTCCAATCCATCTGTGAAGCTGTGTGTGAGTGAGAAGGAACGTTTGTATGTGTGCATGTGCAGTAACATGTCAAGCCCTGAAACCCAAATCCAAAGCCAATGCTCCCTCACTTTCATCTTATTCATACATTCATGAAAAAATAAACACGCAGGCCTGGAGCGGAGCTGCGGAGGGCGGTGACGAAGAGGGGAATGCAAGCAGGGAGCCGATACAACGGCGAGGCACATGGCCTTCCCTCTTCCCTCAGCTACCTTCAACCTCACATCATACCCAATGGCCGCTTCACTGGAAACGCTAAATAGGGGGTTTTCAGTTCACGTATAGAGCGAGTCATCGCAGACATGCATGTGAGTGAAGTCACCTCTCTGGCCACTGATGAACTCATCTCTGCAGTTTTGCATCAGCTGCAGGATCCACTTGTGCTGAGCGTAGATGCACTGCCATGCTGGGTCGCCTGGAGCGTGCAGGTCAGACAGGTACCTACACGTGCACAAACACACAGGTGTGAAAAGTTGCAGGTACAGTCGCCGTCAGAGGAAAAAGGAGAGCAAAAAAAAAAACACAAATTCTATCAATTTCAACACTTCACCCCTTTAGCCACCTCTCTACCAATAATCACTCCCGGCAATGAATATCCTGGCCATCGCTCAGTGACCTGCCAGATGACTCACTCTCTGAGCTGTGGCCTGGCTCCCTCTACTGTCATCCTAGGAACCAAGTGCTCATTTGTTTCTCATTAGGTGGCATCTTGCAAAAGATTGAGCAAGTCTCGCCGGCATAAAAAGGCACACATGCACACGGCTCCCATCATCCACGGCAAGAGTAAACAGGAGTTGAGTGGGCGTTCAGAGCCGTGCTTAAAGCGGCGGAATGAAAGATGTTGCTGTGCGGTTGAGAACTGGTCTCTCTGATCCTGACAGGTCGGTCTTAACAATAATAAATCGGGAGTCCCACAAGTATGAATGGGCAGAAGGATAGAGGGAGAAAAAGAGGGAAAGAAAGGCATGGAAGAGGGGAAAAATAGAAACAGAAACAAGATGATGGGATGAGGATAACAGAACAATCAGAGAAACGTGAGGATAGAGAATGAACTTCTGGTAAACAATGACACAGACGGATAAACAAGTAGTGTGATGAAGGAGTATAAGAGATAAGTAGTACTTTATGTGTCATGGACACAGATTGAGAGAGCGATTGTGTGACACGTGAAGACTGAGAAATGTGTAAACTGCTGGATAGGGATCAATAAAATACCGCTTCACATGTTTATAAAGAGTATGAGACATGTAAAACATTAAGAGTGGGTGGAATACAGACAGATGGTATAAAGTAGCCGTTACAGGATTATAAAACTGTAATGAGACCTGATGTATCTCTTCTGGTCGTGCAGCGTTGACGGGGTCTGCAGCAGTTTCTCCAATAAGAGACTCCTCAGAGCTCCGATCCTTGTCTCAACCTCAGCATACACTGTGGCACATCAACAGGACAAACATTGTGTTCAAAATAGAGAGGATATAATACAAAGACTAATTCATGTTCTAAATTACATCAATTTGAAAAAATAAAAAATGTTTACCTTTTTTGAAAACAGGGACTTCAGTATTGCCAAAGAGAGATTTGGCTTTTTCATAGTCATTGATCACCACATCGTAATCACCCTGAGAGAGGAAAGTTGGTTTAGTTACTAATGCAGCCCCCTCTCTAGCACCACCTTCCTAATAACAGCCATCCAAGCTGCACCTTCAATCTAATATACATACATACTGTGGATAGACAAAAGAAGCCTGAAATAACAATAAATAATTAGGACAGCTTCACAAGAATACCATAAAGTTGAGTTCTCTTTTTTTTCTTGTAGGGCTGTGGGAGTCAAAGCAGCTTGAGTTAAAGGAGAACAAAGAAGCCGTCATGCATATAACAAATGTATTTGACTCAAAAATGTATTTATTAAAGTGGGAAAAAACAAGTGTTTATGAAGGAAATTTTGATTGTAAAATGTAATGGCTGCAGATTAATGAGACCATCAGCTTTGAGATTGGTTCCCTAACAGTCCCGCATTCACTATGCAATTCTGTCTGGCAATGGGCCGCACTCTCAAAAAAGACGGCTCGATTTATGGTTGAAAGGAAGAGGAAAGCGCTTGAGTTAGGCCTACATTTATGTAGGTAATAAAATAATGACAAGTAGGCTCAGTCGTCAAACCTAGATGGCAGGATCTCTACTGCCTCCCACATTGTTAACGGCAGTGCATGACAGCTTCACAATACCTGCTGTTACCTTCACAATACACTGCCTCACTGCTAAACAGAGAGACAAAAAGCTCACCGAATTTTTATCTCAAGCAATGGATACAAAATACCTTTGTACCTCATGTTATTATGTTTCCACATGTTGGGTTGTTGTAGCTGGTGAAGTTACACATGGTGGTGGACTTGTAATGGCATGGGAAGCTTCTCATAGGAGATGTGAGCTTGTATGATGACTAC
The DNA here is from genome assembly GCA_029853015.1 of Chelidonichthys spinosus. NCBI lineage: Eukaryota > Metazoa > Chordata > Actinopteri > Perciformes > Triglidae > Chelidonichthys > Chelidonichthys spinosus. The sequence continues at coordinate 9,323,701 of CM056826.1, forward strand.
CCTGCTGGGCTTTAAAATAACTGAGGAATATTAAACCACAGGACTGAAGAATGGTCCCTCTTCCCATAATCTTAAATGACATTATCCTGTTATGACAGCAAAATTAGTTTCATCAACACCTAAATTAAAACAATACCCTCACAAATAACTAGACCTAAACACTCTGCTAAATCCTGAGAGTGCAGACTGTAAAATACATTTTCACCTCATCTATCACTCCCAGATGAGACATTCCCTCTTGATGAATGATCCAATATCTCACTCAAAGTGTGAATGCAAAAGGAAGCTGGATTTATGTTGTATTGGGCACTAAATATTCATACATGTGCTAGTCTATTGTTATTTTGTACATACACATGCTGTGTGGAGAGAGTACCTTTTGGATATTGCGTTCAATGTTGAGTGGCAGGTTAAAGAGAAACTTGAAACGCTGCAGGACGTTGAGTGCATTGCGTGTGGAGTCAGCTTTGTCTTTCCGCCCCAAGACCTCCTGGAACAGAGTATCTGCAGTATCACTCGCTCCTATGAGACGCAGGGGGAGAGAAAGAGTGAGTGAGAGCGAAAGAGGCAGGAGCAAATGAGATGCTGGGATACTATAAAAATAAATGTTGATACCACATTTCCCTTGTAATGGCGGTCTCTGGTTTTCTTCCTGCACCGTATGCTATCTGACACAGCAGAGACCGAGCTGCTAAGGAGAAAGTGACAGCTATCTCTGAGACAGCTGAGTGGAACCTTTGCACAGCTCACTGGCTTCGTGGGTGGCCTCAGATGTGGCGTCAAATAGAAGAAGAAAAAAAGTTCCTCTAATCAAAACAAAACCCCACCCCCCAAAACCAAATCCCTGAAGGGAAAAACGCATGGAACAGAGGAATATTTCACATTTTTCAGCCACCAATCTGTGTTGTTGTGAAACTAACGTTCTTACTTTGCGCTCGGCTGATTGGTGCTGTGTGTCGACGCATTACTTTTTGGGGGTGGACGGTCGTCTGGACCCACTGGCTCATGGGCCCACAAGTCTGGGGCTGTGGGGATGAAAGCTACGTCCGGCTTGGAGGTTTGTTTACTCTAGACTCCGGGAAAAGGACTACTTATTGACCCTCCATTAGAGAAGTCACATCATCATGTATAAGATGAAGATGGTGGGAACACAGGACCTGCTCAAAGATCTGCTTGTTGAAAAGGGGAATATCTACAAAGGAGACTGAACGTACGCACAGTGTACATGTGCGTAATGGATGGTTAATGGATGGCATTTCAGTGTGTGATTTGGCAGCACAGAGCATCAGACTGTCTCTTCTCATTATCACTTTGACCCTTTTGCTCCTTGGATTTTATTTGAATAAATTTAATCCCAAGGACATACTGTAAAACTTGTTTTTTAATCTGTCAAAGAAATATTTATTGTAGCATTTGAATATGAATACTTGACCTTGTGATCAGTATGTGTGACTGAATAATTTCAACTCAAGGTCCTATACCAACTTTCCCTACCATCAGCGAAAGGAGACATACTGTAATGGGAGAAAGATGAAGACCAAGGCTTCACATCTGACAGTCTCCCCCCATGATAATGACACATGACGACACATGGGCACGTTCAATTGGCTGAGGAAGACTGTGAGATGCAGTTTTATTGCTCTGGAACTGCCAGTAACTGAGCCTTGAGTTGAGATTATTTTGTCACCCAAAAATCTAAGTTTTATGTAGTTTCACGTGGCAACTATTTCCTTTCAACTATAGTTCCCACATGAACATAATCATAACGAAGCTTATCCTTGGTAACGGAGTCATGATTTCTGGAAAGAAACATTGCTGTTGAGTTTTTCTTTGAGCACCACAAGCCTTCGTTCGACTATAATCGAACAAAGGCTGACATCATCACAACAAGGCAACTTACAGCAACACAATCTAGATTGATAAATAGCACTACAGGTTTCAGAAAATATGAAGCCAAATTTTCCAATTGTGATTGAAGGGGTTGGGGTTAAAAAGACATATTTGGAGGAGAATTTTTTTTTTGAATGCTTGCTGAAAATGAACTTGCAATATAAAAACTAAATCTAAACCAAAGAATGGTAAATGTGACCAGAAAGTGATCGTCAACTAAACTTACATAGTCAATGTGTCTTATCAAATGAATAAATGTCTTCTTCATGTTTCCTACATTATAATAATCCTACAATCTGATTCCTCAAATCACCTTGGGATACAATATGAATGTTCTGGTCATCGGCTACCGATGCATTACATGAGACATGAAATGGGGCCTTTATGTACTAAGAGGATGTGTTTTCAGCAAATGACCCAAAAACTGAACCTATACATTTGAGGTTTGGACTCTGAATGAAAAGACTCTTACTGTTGAGGATGTTTTCTAGTCGTTGGGTCATCGATCCCTCCACTCTCTCTGTGCCATCGGACTCCAACCTCTGGTGGATCGCTGCAACACAAAAGTTAGGATTCATTTCTATTATAACAGATGTACAAAATACACTGAAATAAAAATCTGAGAAATAATACATGTCAGTTTGAATGTTCGAGGTGGGAAGAAAAGTGGAAAAAAAAAAAAAAAGGAAAACAATTCTCGACACTGCAGAGTCACCAACATCCAACAGTCTGTCCCCAGAGACAGGAACATTTTCAATTTAGGGAACCGAAGGTAAAACAATAAACAGACCCCAACCCAGTGATAGATGGGAGATAATCTTGCCGGTTCTCCTCCCACAGATGCTGCTACTGAATCCCCCCCCCCCATTGTTCCTGTTCCCACGCAACAGACGGCGTGACCTTGTCGCAGCAGTGACTGTACCGGATCAATTCACCTCACCAAGGCCATTAACAGCACAGCTTTGTGGTCTTGGGACATTTGGAGCCCTTTGACCCGGAGGTAATGTGAATCGAAAATGTTTCAACAGAAAAATAACATTTGGCAGAGCAGAGCTGGCGGTCTGGATGTCAAATAGGACAGTTGGGGGGAGGAAGTCTCTGATGGCTTGTATCCATCACTAAGCATGAAGAGCTTTACGCGGGAGAGGGAATTTGAAAAGAGGGAATGAGGAGAGAAAACAGAGAGAGTAAAAGAGGCAGAGCCAGTGGTGTGGCTACCCAAGTGAATAAATAAATGGTGTGCAGTAGTGGGCAGCTGGGTGCTGAGAGCTGCAGTGTGGGTTTATTGACAGAGTGGAGGAGAGGTGGAGAAGGCTTAGGAGACCTTCTCATACATACTTGGGGAGCGATTCAAATATGCAACAGACAGACATCTCAAGAATGAAGTCAAGAGACAGAAACATTGGGAAAAAAAGGAAAAGTATAACAAATTCCGGGTCTCCCCACATCCCTGCCTTCCTTCTCCTTGCTTACTGTTAGAGGAGCTTGGAGGCAGCAGAGGGAACGCCAGGCAAAGTGAAGGGGGCGAGTTCTGTAAATAAATATGTGGGTCCACTTTGACAGACAGAAGCCTCAAGGCAGAGACCGAGGTATTCCTAAAACGCACTGTTCAAACATGCCACTGCCTAATCAGTACGGACGTCGCTGGCCCTAGCGTTGACCTCTCGCTGCTCGCCGACTGGCAGACAATGCAGACAGACGCAGGATAGGACAAAGGCACGTAGACATGGGAGAGCACAGGGTTGATGGGGCTGAACACACAGGAAGGCTAAGACACTGCAGGTCTGCTTCGCGTCTCCACACTCCCCTTTGCCCTGCTGCCAGCTGTGTGTCCTCTGCATCTGTCACACAGCGAAGGACTGATGACGTCACAGCTAACCTAAACATCAGGTCAGAGTCCGGATAACACATGCAGCCAAGACCTGAGGAAGAGCTCCCGCTTCACTTCCTGGAACCGTTGAGGGAAAAAAAACGAATCAGAATAAAAATACAGTGTTCCTGGTTTCTAAAGCTGGAGATGTTTTGACTCCTGTCGGGGCTGGGGACTCAGGGAATAGGCCCTGGGAATCTGGCATTTTTGGAACAAGGTAGCCGTTCGGCTTCCTGCATCACTGGGAGACTTCCTGTTCACACAACAATGAAAAACCTCAAATTTCAACATTTTAGTAAAAACAACGCTGGACTCCCTGACAGACTGTCAGTCAGTCAGTCAGCGAGTCAGTCAGCGAGTCGGTCAGCCAGCCAGAGCAGCTCCGTCTCGGATACATGCCTCAATTTGTCACTGAGGCTCCACTATCAAACAGTTGCCATGCCACAACCTTCCATATCTTTCAACAGTCAGTGGTGGTTCGCATGGAGTGTTTACAGGACCCCTTGTTTCTCCAAAAACAACTAAAATATTACATAAAAAAATGAATCTGCCAATAGGGTGGACAAAAGGATTTCTAGCATCAAACTCAGACCACTATAAAATATGCTAAAAATTCAACATATAGCCTGAAACTACATTATTTGATTAAATGTCCATTTGGCCACAAAATATACTTGAAGTTTCTGTTCCCAGTAATATATATATAGTGACATACCAAAAGTTAGTTTACATCTAGAGCATCTGACCTGTGACTTCATGTGAACCCTGCCTGACCCTGAGATCCAGTGATTTCAGTGATGCTGCTCAAGTCACATGCAGTTCTGCTTTTAATGCATCGGTAACTATTTGTCCCAAGTTCGCCACCCATTGTTATACATATTTTGCTGTTGAAGTTAAAATATCACATTTTTCAGACAACCCCTATATGGATGTGGTGGTTGGGATGGGATCCTTTACTTCAATACAAAAAAAATAAATAAATGTGCTTATAGACGCTTCTGTTAAAAGAGTCAATGCTGATCTGAGTGCAGCTCAATCCTTAAACCGTGCAAATGTTTTGAGGCCATGCAACCTGATCACACATTCTCCAAAAATACAACCCTAGCATAAAAAGTTGGCCGGAGCTCCCAGTCTTGTTTCTCCTTTTGGCCGACATTAGCAATCTAATGTGAACAGCACTGGAATAAACAACATTTGTGGTCTGCAGATGCAAACGTCTAAACTGTGTGCTGAAGCACAGAGTTTAAAGTGCATTAAAAAGAGCATTTCGTTTTGTCATATCTGTTGGAGATGGTTAGCAAGCATAGTGAGCAATTAGTAGGAACAAGAAAGAGAGGGAGGCAGAGAAACCCCACGGATATTGAAGTCAAGAGCCCTGCTGTTTGCTCTAAATATTTTCTGTCCGCCTCATTTCTTTTTCCAGATTTGGCTTCTCCTTCTTGTTTCCACCTCTCCAGCAGCAGCACACTTGCATTAAAAAGAAACTCCAGACTTCCATTAAAGCCATCAATAAAAATCTCACATGCAAGCAGAAGTGAAAATAAACAGGAGAGGAGACTAAAATGTCTTAATGGTGATTGATGGGGCTGGAAGCACTACAGTAACTTCTAACATAGCGTATTTTGAACAAGGAGAACACACAAGGAACCTGTTAATTTCTTTTTTTTTCACAGCTAATTTCTTTTAAATTTTCACAGCTACATCTCAGGTGAGGTCCATTTGGAACGCCTAAGAACAACAGAGACCTGCCAAATGCCGCTGAGAGACAAAGAAAGGATTCACAGTTGCTCAGACAGCTGTGCTGCCTAGGCCTAGCAGTGAGCTGTTGCAGAGCAGTCCAGAGCTGGCTTGCTGCGTGCAGCATGTCGGCTGGTATGTCGGTTTGGCCGACCATACCTGGTTTACAGAATATCTCCACTTCAGCTATCCATTCTGGGCTACCAATTCATTTTTTAATGACTGACAACCCAACCTCGGCCGAGGAAGGATGTTGTAGTGTGGTAATGAGTCATGATGAGAAGGCAGGAGTCAGAACGTTTTAAAATGAACTTTTAAGACAAGTTGCTGGTGTGAATATCAGACTATGTTTTTGTGGAATTGACATTTTGAAAAGTGGGAGTTGTATGATATTCCATCTTTTGTATTTTTATGTTGCCTGTTCCTTAATAATGTTGTATTTTGTGTTGTTTGTAGCCTACTTGTTGATCAGTGAGCAGGTTTGTTGTCCTTCATTTATAATGAATGCTATTCTGTCACAGAGGTCGTAAACCAGCATTATGCCCCCTAGGTTCATAGGTCACCTAAGTCTATCTTTAGTGTATTGCTTCCTCTGTCTGTAGACACTGTACATTTCCCATTGGGGCAGCGGGCACACTGTAGGCACGCTCAGCCCGAACGTGAGAATGACTGTGCATTGTTCCCATTGGTCATATTGGGTCTGTTATCAGCACTATCAGTCCTAATACTCTAGCCTGCATTGTGTTGGGCTGCTCCGTTTATTTAGATTCAGCCACTAACAATGAAAACATTGCCTCTCTCCCAACCGGGACACAAACATACGGAAAGCAATAATAATAATGATGGAGGCAGAAAAGTGTACGTATAAATAGTAAGGGGAAGTAACTGAGCGGTTATGGCGGGAGGAGAGCGTAAACAGACAAAAATATGAATGATGGAGTGAACAATTGATTTGAAGTACCTGGCAGAGCGACAGCAGTCAGTCAGTCCTGAAATCATTTTGGCATCTGGAGGTTTACGTAGCCAAATGTGCGTGTGTTTATATGTGTGTGTCCACTTCTAGGCTGGAGTGAGACTGTGTGTGACAGGTGAGAGCTGATCTCATTTTGATGAAAGCGAATTAGCCGTGTTGTGGTTGGCTGGTGTAACGTAGTACGAAGTGGAGGGTTTTCACACAGCGTCCAAATGAGCCTCTTTAATCAACCACTGGTAAACCGCATGTGAAGGGGAAAAAATAAAGAGACACGCACTTGCACTTTCCAAATAAAAAATCGCTTTTCTGAGCAGAGATGAAGAGTGATGGTTTGGAAGTTTGTGTATTAATTGAAGGTCATTCGGTGCGATTCCACAGCACACAAAAAATGTGTTAATTTCTCTCACCTGCAAGAGCATCCTGGGCCTCAAAGAATGTACTGAGGCCTCCCTTCACATAGGCCAGACTCCCCTCATTCTTCTTAGTAGCCTGCTTCTTCAGATTATTGGCTCCTATCTTCAACTGCTCAAAGCTAAGGAAACAGAAACAAAACCATCATGCAATTATATCAAGGCCTGCAATTTGTAATTCCCTTCATTTGTTTAATTTGTTTTCTAGGTAATCAATTCATTGTTTTAGTCAACAGCATTTGGAAAAATTCCCATGACAACACTTGAAATTGCTCCAATGTCAAATGGAGCAAAGCAGCAAATTGTCATATTTAAAAAGCCAGAACGGAAGTCATGTATGTCAGAAAGTCAACCACACTTAAACATTGGGCCAATGTCAGTATGAGTGTTTGTGTGAGTGTCTAGATTGAGGCTTCCTCCGCAGGAAGAAACAGTCGCCCAGCAAGGTCCAAACAGAGGCCCCTGGTCATGCTGGATGCTGGGGTCTGGGTTACTGGAAGGCTAAGCAGGGGGAGAGGAAGCCAGGAGAGTCCAAAATAACTCTCCTCTGCCCTGCCATGACAGTCAACTGGGCTTTTGGGTCAGCAGGCTGCCTTGTCTACATATCTTACTCTTCTCTGAAGGAACACAAATGAAGATTGAGCCAAGACGCTATAACCTCAAAATGAACATAAAATGTTCTGTTTTTTTTCCCCCACCATGCATTCTGTCACTTATTTTTAGTTAAGTTAAGAATAGTTTTAACATTGATTAAAAAACAAATAAATATATAGTTTACTATCATAAAAGAGTACAAGAGAAAAGAAAAAGAAGACAACATCTACATTTACATTTCAGGACGTGCTGAATCCCACTATAAATGATTGGTATACCCACACAAGCAACAGGTAATTCATTAATCATTGACCTCAGTTTTGCCTGTCTAATTACTTCAGTTGAGAACATACATATTAGTAGTTCTGAGAGATATTTTAAGATGAGAGATAACAAGGAACCTACCTGGAGCCTGTGTGGTTTTCTATGAGGTACCAGGTGGCAGAGAAGTTCTCACTGGTGAAGTCTCCACTCATTCCAGGGAAAGTTATCTCCATGTCTTTCTGTGGGATTTGTCCTCTGAGAGAAAACAGATGAAAGAAGATGAACACAGTATAAAGATGATACAAAGAAGAACACTGTATTAAAATATTTACAATGTACAGCTGTATACAGTATTACAAGTAGAAAACACTTGTGTGTTCCACTCATGTAATGACAATAAATTGGAGAAAAATAAATGTATAAATACCTAAATGAAAAATTGTGAGTGAGAATGGATTGGCAAAATCATTGTGTAAATTGTGAAAAATTGTAAAAAATAAATAAATTGTGAGATAATTATTTATATGATTTCAATTTCCCAGCAGGGGGCAGTGTGTAGCCAAAAAGTAGCCAGGCTGGGAGAGCTTGGCGTGGGAAGTGTAGTGTGTGACGCCTGGGTGCCCCTGGAGGACCCAGCACTCATTAGGGAAGCTTGATCTCTACTAATGACCCGTGGCCTACACAAACCAAACCCCCCACCACCACCGCCACCCACTCTGCAGTTACACACACACGTATGAAAAGGGGAAAAAACGACACACAAGCAGTACAGTATTAAGGTCTAAGGTACGTGAAACAGAAAATCTTGGTGACGTATGCACACACATAAACACAAGCACAGAAAACCAGAAGCACTTAGCAGTACAAACACAAACAAACACACTCATTCATGTATGTGACATAATGTTATTTCTGTAGAGTTGATGGTTACATCGCCTTATCACAGCATTGCACACTGAATATTATAACTGCAGGTATGGTGTTGTAATGGTTATAATGAGAAACTGAGTGAAATTGCAAATATAAAATGTACCTTTATCAAGTTAAGTGTTGTGTGTTTTAAAGCATTCAGTCTTTTTTGTGAGGTGAAATTCACACAATTAAAATGTAGAAGATATTGCTCTCATATTTTGCATTGAATGAGCATTAGAGTCCTTTTCTGCACCTTCAAATGGTGTGTTTGAATGACAATAAACAAGGTTAGCTGAGGGCACTCACCAGCTTCCTAATATAATTCACATGCCTCCATAAGCTCTCGCATGTGTTCAGTTTGAAGAAGACAGAAAGAGGTTTGTAGCTTTTTGCTGTTTAAGCTTGGCTGTTCAGCCGAGGAGTTTTACTCCGTCATTATCCAAGTGTAACACCTCTGACAGAGAATGTGGCTTGTGTAACAAATTACAAGAAACCAATTATTTGACCAGATGAGACAGTTTTCTCTCCAGTCCTGGATTGGCAATAAATATCGAACAAAAAATGTATCACTGAGTTTGTGTTAAGCCCTTAACTAGATTATTTGTAACTTATTATTTGTAGCTGTCTTTCACGTAAGTGAGTTGCACATTTAAAACGTCTTGGCTAGAAAAGCCCTTGTCGTGTGTAAATAGGTTGCAAGTACATGCACATAAACAATATAAACTATTCATATTTTTGCAGTATTGTCTGTAACATGCAATATATGGGTATATAACTTGGTTTTATTGTTTGTATTGTCAAGTTCAGTGTGGGGGAATCCAATGATACCAACACACTTTATTATTTGTCACTAATTTTGTAGTTGAGCACGTGGAAATTTTTAGCTCTGAGCTCTAACCCCTTTTAATCTAGTGACTTTTGAATTTTCACTGACATAACATCTAGGCTTTGTATGACAACAAAACAAACATCTACAGATGGATAACCATCAAGTGACATCATCACCATAAAGATATGCATAAGAATGATGCTCTTTTTCAAACAGTTGCTCCGTCACTGAATGCCTCAAGGAGTATTTTAGTCTAAAACTCTTCCTGTATCAGATCAACACACTACTACCAAAGAGAATTGTGTGGACTGTTTTTGTGCTGGATGTTTAACGCAACCCTGGGAGAAGTGTGAATGGTGCAGCCTGTTTATGGGGGTCTCGTCTCTGGCCACGAGCGGTCACTTGCCCCCGGCCCCTCTAAACCAAACAAACACCAACCCAGAAATGCCAGAACCTGACAACACAAACTATATATTACAACTGCTGCACTCGCTGCCAGGCGCGTGGGAGGCAGCACCACGCTGCCTGCTCCGAGGCAGTATACAAACATGTGTGTGGGTCCCTGCCTTAGTTCTTTCTAAATCCCTTTCTATCGCTGCCCTCTGCTTTATACACAGCCATTCTGTTTCCACTCCCTGTGAGCAGCGGTTAGAGGCTGTTCAGCCATTGCTGTGGCATAATATTTCAAACGCCTGCATGTGGGGAGAGTTTGTTTCTGTTTAGGGATGTAAACCATGAATCAGTGACTCGAGCGTGTGTGTTCATGGCGGTGTGATTGTGCTGAGCGATGTTTGTGTGCGTGCGTTCGCGTGTTCTCCGGCCCTACTTGTCTATCTCGATGCCCAGTGGATTGCTGGGTCGCAGGGAGAGAGGGGAGATGCCTTTGTTGCGGTCGGTCCTCATGTCGTAGTAGTTCATCTCCTCCACCCACACAGCAGACTGGTCCAAGATACCTGCAGGACAGGGCGGGGCAGGAGAGGAGACACACATCAATGGACTCCACAACACATACCAGATGGGCATGGGCACACACACACACACACACACACACACACACACACACGCACGCACACACGCACACACACACACACACACACACACACACACACACACTTATGTAGAACCAGATATTATATTACATTTTTTATTTGAATATTTTGAATGTTTCTCCGTACTGTAATTAAACTCGTGTAAATTTTGTCTACTCTCTTCTGTAAATGCAGCACCTATTAAATGGCTGCAAGAGAGCTCACATTAGAAAATACATGCAAATAAGGAAAACTAGTAAATGATGAAAATATATAGAAACACATGCATTGCATTTAGGAAAACCTGCAATAAAAAATATATATATTTCAGCAATTTAATATCCCTTTCACTAATTAAACATCACATAAGTTGCATACAGAAATGTGCTGCAAATATAAAAAAGTCATACACAGACCCAAAAGCTTTGAGGACACATAATTAACTAGTGAAAGGCCAATGCTGTGTACAGCCAGAATTTACCATAATATTGGAATCAAATTGTTAAAACGAAAATAACATCGTTGGCTCACTTGCGTGGTTGACTTCAGTGAATTACATCACACAAATCAAGCAACCAAGTGTGTTGAACATTTCTAGCGTTTTCATCAATGTGCTGCCACAGTGGTGAACTTGAATTTATTTTTCAAGTGCTTGTGTGTTTTTTAAGATAAATGGTGCCCACTGTATGATCCCTCCTCTGTTGCACTTCCTGTGGGTTCTGCCAGGTTTTTTTTATCCTGATATGACTTGTGAAAAAAATGTCAGAATTGCGGTTGCTAGCAGAGATGGTGTGATACAGATTGCAAAGCCCTCTGAAACAAACACGTCATTTTGGGCTGAGTAACCTTGCTGCCTATCTCCACTTTTAATTATTTATTGGGCTCTGGGAACATGGGAAATGCACATTTTTATTTTTTCCCCTCACACTTTACTGACTAAATAGTCAAGGTATTATTGATATTAATACATTTTTAAAAAGAGTTTAATCACTTAAACGTTTCATCTGCCCCTACTGTCAAGCAAATAAAACTGATTTTAAGTCTTGGGAGTCTTACCAATCCTCTCTGGCTTGAGCAGCTTGAATGACACTGTGGAGGTGCCGAGACCTCCGGACTTGGTGTTGACGATGATCTCTCCCTTGTCGTCCTTGGCAGGACCGACACGGCACACTATCTTGCTGGCTGACATCCACTCGGCTGTCAGCAGGCAGTTATGTCCGCAGATCGACAAACCTGAGATGGAAGAGGGGGGGGGAAGAGGTGAAAAGGGTGAGAGATACAGCCACACATTGACAGCACAAATAAATAACATGTAGGACCGACACACACAGACAATCTATAACAAGAGGAGCTCACGGAGACAGATTTGGCGTCTATCAGCAAGTTTAGTCAAACTGTCACCAGGGGATCAAAGTTCAAGTTGAGGTCACGATGGGTGTGGGTGGCCGTGACCTTCCTTCCTCTCACTCAGCTCCTTTAAGCTAACGTGTGTCACTTCAGTGTTAAGTGGCCCATTACTGGCACAATGTGCACTCTGCCCCGACATCTGTTGTCCTCTTTCTAAGCCCACTTGAAAATGATTTGGACGCTCGAAGGCCGACACAGGGATTACTGACAGTTCCAGCCGAGGGGATTCAGAAAGCTTCACGTGCGTATAATGAAACATCATAAAAGCATGTGAAAGCTGATTCCCAAATAGCCCATAAAACCGTGAATAATATGGCAATTAGAGCCCCATTTCCTGCCTCTGTTCTCTACCGGCCACTTAGTTCGAATACATAACCACTCACACACATTTGTGCATATAATTGTCTAATTCCAGGCCCTAGGGACATTCACAGTCAGAAATAGAACCGTATCACTGGCCAGAGCACGGCTTTCCAAGCTGGGAGCAGTGTGTGAGTGGACTGTGCCCCCCTTTCCCCACCTTCGCTGACTGGCGAACATGAAGGAAAAGTATCGGCACAGAAAAAGTGAGACGTTCAAAACAAATAATGAGAACTAGATGGAGGCAGACCATCTGTGTGAATCTTGAACATTATTTAAAAAAAACTATTTTTATATTTTTGATCATCTCCTGATTTTCTCAAACTGCGCATACAGTATCTAAATATTTGCAGAAACAAAGATGTTGCTGCAGACAGAGTTGGCAGTATTGCCACAGTAGATGAAAAAATGATTTATATAACCTTAAAATATCTTGGTAATTTATTTGGTTGGTCTGCAGGAGTTTTTTTTTTTTAAGTTGCTTGTTTATTTTCTCTACTAAAGTGGATTTTTTTCTTCACTGAAACCTTTAAAGACCACTTCAAATTCACTTTTTTTAGATGTAAAATACATTTACTTGATCTAACAAGTTTTAAAATTGCATAATGAAATGGTGAAATACATTTAAACAAAACTGCTTGCACTTGGAAAATACTTATAATGAAACATATATTCAAACATAAATGTATAGAGCCAGTTCAAAAAAATAAATAAATAAATAATCGCTACATATAAATGTGTTAAAATAAAGTACTAAACTTTTCCCCCCTACAAAAATGCTTGACATTAAAGTTGTTTATCTTTAGACAGTTTTGTTAGTTAACTTATTAAACTGTAATGAAAGTGAAACCTAAATAGTGAAAAAGTGATGAAATTCTTATTCCGGAGGGGGAGAAGAATCAGGCGTCCTGTCCACTTACATATCATATAAACAAAAACAAACTTTACACCAGCCTGTTTAAAAAGGGGCTGCTGTGGTTTGTTGATGGATAACGTAATAAAATCGGTTAATATGACTTAAATTACAAAGTAATCAACGTACGAGTGCAGAAATTAAATGACAAACATCACTATTCCTCTTTTTCAACAAAGGTTGAACAAAACTATCAAGGAGCGATAGAAACAATAAAAATCATAACCCAAGAAAGATCAATTATGATAAAAAAAATAAATGTTAATGACATAATGTAATGACATATTATATAGCTGTGTGCTGATATAAGATGCATTGAAATAATACGGTACCCATATACTAATTTTTATTAAGAAACATGAAAGAAAAAATATCAAGGGGAGGAACGTAAAGGTTGAACATGGATGTCTTCTTTTGCCATGAAAATCAATATTGCTAAACAGAAATTGGTGGTTAATTGGTGTGTGGTTAATTATATTATAAATGCATTACCGATGAGGTCGGCTGGGCCCGTGCCCAGGTTTTCTCCACGGATGGTGACTTTCGTCCAAGCCGGACCCTCCTTGGGCGAGATGCCCGTGACCAGCGGGGGCTGACGAGCACGAGACATGGTGGCCTGAGGCAGACAGGAAGACTGGGTCGATCAGAAGCTGGACCTGGAAAAAGACAGGACGCATACATAAGAGGACATGCTGAGTAACACAGAACTCAGCAAACCCCACACACTGACAGTTAGGTGTTTAAACAACATCTAACAATGAAACAAAAAAAGCAGAGTATCAAAGAAATGTTCTATTTAAAAAAAGTTAAAAAGTAATAACTGTGGAAGCTGAAATAGCTGAACGTTATTATATAGGGAAAAAAACACCCAACTTTACTTTTTTGTATCTGCAGTAAACAATACCCGGGACATTTTGACAAAAGGGATTAAAAAATAATCTTGATGTCAACGTGCAACTGCAGCTGGTGAACAAACGTATCCAGATAACAATAAATATGGTAAATATGTTTTTTTAAATTCACCAGTCACTTTCATTGAATTAAAAACACACCCAGATATTTCGATTTTTAGTTTAGTCAAATTTGAGCAACGTTTGGCTGGCAGCTAGTGTTAATTTCCCCTCCCTGTAGGTCTCAAGCAATGTATGCGTTGCAGCAGTTATCTCTCAGATAATAGGAAAAATAGAGAAGAGAGCCAAGAATGAAGGAGCAGACAGAGAGCAGGGAGGAAAGGAAGAATGTAAACCTCACAGCGAAGGATAAATAAACCTGGCCTCCCCAATCATTCCACATAAGCCCACACAATACAGTACAGATTATGGTACCAATGAAGAAGCACCCATGCAAATCAGTTCATGTTGGGGCTGAGCAAAGGAAGACGGGGAAAAACTCCAAATGAAAAAATGAAAGGATGTATTTCAGCAGCACAGATGTTTGCTAATAAATTACTGCCAGGTCTCAAAAAGGCTGACCAATTTCAACTCTCAGCTTGAGAGAGGCTTCCTCCCTTTTGCTCAGCAGCCAAAACACGTTCTCCACAAACAATGCAGGAGTTCACACGGACCGGACCTGCAACGAGTTCAGGGTGGAAACCCTTTGTACAGATATATGGTCATTAATTAGGGTTAGGTACAACTGAGGTGTAACAAGACTTCCAAGAGTCAACAGGGGCTTCAATATCAAAGGAAATCAAAACTGGCAGAGCACGACTTTGATTAGTGAGACTTTCCCGTAAAAAGAAAATCTGTGTTTCACCCACTGCAGCAGAAAATACAAGCATCAAGAGCCATAAACCAGGGCTGGATTAA